>JBAJNP010000130.1:0-136796 GCA_036877545.1 Yasuhikotakia modesta | reverse complement strand
AACAGAACGCTTAGATCTTCCACTCACCTTAGTCAGAGCATCTGGCTCTGCTCCATCCTCCACCATGTGTATCTTGGCCCTGCCATTCCTCTCATTGTCCCGGATATCGATGGCTATCTGGGAGGCTCTGACACGCTCAAAGCGATTGCATTCACTTCCACACCACTGATAAATGTCCTGTTGAGAAGCAGATTAAAGGTTTTCCTCATCCAAAGCAAATGTTTCAATCAAACTTAGTGTAATCAGACTCAGATATCATACCTTTCCTAGGTCTACTATGAAGCAGTCTCCTTTGTTAAAGCTGGCCCATTTCATCTCTACCTCAGTGGCTCTGATGGCCCTTCTGCCCTTGATGTGCAATAGACGCTTAATATCAACGTCATTGGTCACCACGTGATGAAAGCCAGATGCAACCCCACCTTGCTATGGAGACAGGAGCAACATTCACATTCACCTTTATCTAAGAGCAAACAGTACTGCACTGTAAAAATTAAAGGTGCCTCAGATATCCTGTTGGGTACGTAAGGAACCACAAAAAGGGTTACTTTAAGATCTGTGAACATTTAGGTGGAATACCTCTTTTGTAAAAGACAGAGCCTGGAGGAACCCTCAACCCATATATTTCTGTAAAAAATAGCACTGCACTGGTGTCTGAACATTTTGATTATATTTATTGGTCTAAGGCTCCAAGGGTGATATTTTGTGGCACTTGCTATTTATACACACATAACAAAAAGAGAGTTCTACAATGTGGCAATGTTAGGAACCACAAATATGGATATGGCGCCATTATATCTGCCAACTATATATGAAAATGTCTAAGATTACATAACTGTTCAGCTTTGGCTCTACCCTTATTGGAGTTTTCTTCACAATGGTAAAAAACAGCTCTTGGACCTCCAAACAGAGCAAACTGAAAACAGGCAACTAAATGCGATCCATTCTGCAAAGTGCTTTTCAAAGAGCCAAGCAAACTTTCTGTGGTAATCAAATTGCTGAATGTAATGGAAAGAATGCAGCATGACTAAACAGAAATGAATGTCTGACAGCCATAATTAACTCTGCTCATGGCTCTTATATAAAAGGAAAACCAGCAGGTAGAAGCTTTTGCATCCTCACTGGTTGTTAATGATGAACACCGATTCTGGGAAGGGCCATTAGATTTACAGGCTCTGTAAATGCTCACCTTATACTTGATGCCAGACTTAAAGTAGCCCAGGAAGCTGAGTGACTCGTTGTTTTGAATTTCACGGAATTGAACAGGACCCCCTCCGAGGAAGTCATCCAGCTGTGTGGCGAAGATGGCTGCAGCTCCGCTTTCATCCTGAGAACACTCATTTCCTGGGAGACAGATATAAACATGTTATCAAACACTGCAAAAACACTTCTTAATCACTGTGTTTGTCTTGGTTTTGCAGCATAAACAATTAAACATCTTTATAAGAAACAAAACATTCATATACAAACTTTTGTGAGGTACTGAAAGAAAACTTTGCCATTTTTTCTTTTTGAATAAGGTTTGTTTTTTTACCCTATTGTTAAAGCTTTTTTGTTTACAATGTCAACTGCATTATTTCTTTTAAATAAATGTAAACCACTGTCAACAAAAGAAATGTTAATAATATAACAAATACAAATATAACTGTAACAAGTACAACAAACATTCTCAAAACCGTCCTTAAATTCCAAGCTGCACTAGGCGTAATGATTAGAAATCAACTAGGAACCAGGGAGAGGTCACATGGAGCACATTAGGAGTTTTTTCATTCTGTGTCCTCAAATAAACCTTTTCTTCTCACACACACACCAGTCAAACTTCTGAGAACTACTATGTTTAGAAACATGTCTGCAGCCATGAAAGACTATGTTCAACCACTGCGTGGAACAAAAAGCTCGTTTAAAGTCTTTGGAATGACTTAGATGATTATATAAATGTGCTTGGGACGAAACTTAACATATGCAGTAATGCTACACAAACAAGTAAAGGCAAGCTGTTTTTCTGTGAGAGCGTAGTGACTTTAAAGTGCCATTTGTACTTGACAAGGATTTCTCCTCAGGGGAGGGAGGAATGCTCTAAAGGAATTAGAAGAGAAGTGTACAAACAAGTGCACTTTCTATACAGTTGTAATGCTTTCAACTGTCTGCCCCAGCAAACTGATGCCAGAAACCCTTCAGTCAGTCTACATAAGCGATGACTATACAACTACATAAGCAATGACTACAGGGTTTTAGTTTATGAGCAATTTGCTTGAGAAATACAAGAATCAACAAGGCCAAGATTGTGCATTAAGGAAGTAGATAAATTCTGATTTCATTCTGATTTAAAACTAAAACAAGTGCAACAACAGAAAGAGTGGCAGACAGGCCACATACTTCCTCATCTAAGTTAAGCAAATAAATTAATTTTTAATGAAACAAGGTTTCATAATATTATTAGAGGCAACACAATGTATTTCCACTGTATCACACTGTAGTATCTTTACTATTAACTTCTGAATTACTATAATATTACTAGAAATGAATAAATCACATTGATAATACACTGATTAGGACACAAATACATTCAACCTGTGTGTCACTTACCCAGCCACATGTGTATATAGTAAGAAGGTGCAGATGTGGTGTACAGCAGGAGGTAAGCGTCACCAGTATAGAAGTTGCCATGGAGATTCTTAGGGACTGGCTTTAGGTCCATGTTCTCGATGCGCCATATCTGCAAACCAGGAGCTTTCCCTGCAGTCTGAAACTCCTTATGGGACACCATGACGACTGGAAAACATCACAAAGGGAGATGAGAAATGTTTACTCTTCCATGAGTGAGTGTTTCAATAAGGAGAACAGAAACAGACAGGTTTAAAGATAAAAAAGTTTCGCTTCCTCTGCTGTTCCAAATTACTAAGGAAGTTCTTGTTTGCCTGAGGATGATGTGGATGATCTGACTTCTCTGATTCTGTAACCAAAGGGTCTCCAAAAACCTCACTGTCTGAAACAGTGAGTCACTGGTCACCCATGTGAACCACTGAGTCACTGCATATCCCAATGTAATGCAAGCACCTCTCACCTACATGACAGTGCTATGGGACAGATACGCATGTGTAAGGTTTATTCAATGTTTAAGGTTCATTCCAAGTCTATGAAAAGCAAATCTTAGTCATCAAGGTGTTAATCACACACAGCTGACAAGGAAAACATATTTAAACTGATAAACTTGGCCTACTTCAGCACTCAACATATGCTCTACAAACATAGCTTTGACTAATGGAAAATCTATGTAAAATGTAACTGGATATATTTGAATAATCTCTGACAGTCGGTAATATTTGGAGCATAAACGTTTGTATATGAAAATATACTTAGTATATACTATACTAAATTTTAAGTCGTAATCGCCATAGCATATACTGGCATTATCTGCAGTCATTTTCACGATAAGCTACTTGTGAATTAAATAATAAGACTCCACAGCTCTGTTCTATTTGTGTTGTACATTAGTAACAGGAAGTACATAACAGAACACGCTTTTTAAAGTTTTTGTCATTAGACACCACAATACATGCAAATGTATATGTTTACATATTTCCTGCAGCAAATGTAAATGCCTCTCAGAGTAATAAAACCAGATCTACTCATTACATGCCCCACGATCACTCTTTCAGTTAACAAGTGTGGGAATCAAAGAGGCTGCTTAGGAGGTTATTACTCTCTTGATGGGTCTGTAACAAGGCAACCAGTTCTTCCAAACAATGGTCAGCAGGTTATATTTTAACAATCAATATTCTGTTTATTTAATAAATAGTATTGCATAGAAAGAGATTTAAAATGGTTCGTGATAACCAAGTGGTAAAACCTTAATAAAACGTGTTACCACAAACCAGCTTAAGCAACAGACGCGTTACAACAAATACAAGATTAAACTAAACTATAATGTCCCGCATCCAGTATGAATATTTAATTTAATTCATAATTCAATTTGCATGCAGCCGTAGCTGTTTCTTCATATGCATGAAGTAGCAGTGACATACATTCGAGATTTTACATTTTACAACTAAAACCATCCAAAGTTGTTTTTCCTGCGGTTTGCATTCTTTTGTGTTCAGCGTTTCTGACTGTTCAGTGCCGAGCGTTCGCATGAGCGCCAGCAGCAAAATAGGTTTGGACTTTGTTTTATAAGTGCAGAAAAAGTGACGTGCATGAACTATCACATCTGGAAAGCAAATACATTAGTTACTCTGTAACTCTTGAGAGAACTCCAAGTAAAAGGTAATAGTTACTTAACGCAGCATATAGGTAAATATAGAAAGATACGTATAATTATTAAACATATTCAGCACGTTAAATATTATTGCATACGGAGGGTAACTATTAAATTCATTCAATCTTCCAATGCAGCGAACGACTCGAAGAGAAAAGAATGAAACAACAAACTAAACAACTTACGAGATTGCGGTAGATGCAACAAGGCGACGAGTTAAGAGAAAAGGCGACGTTTTACGCAAAATGTAAAATTTATTTTCCGAGTGCACGATAGTATTAGTGGAGGGAGTGTTTTCTACAAGGGGCGTGTATGAATCAATGGGCGAGCTTTGCAACAATGTGCAGCCTTAACAAAACCTACCCTGAGCTGTAAACCAAGGCATCGTCTTAGGCATCAAAGATTATACGACACAGCCTACAATTCTACATTAATAACCGTTTAACTGTTTTTGCGTCTTTGGATGTTATAAAGACAATTTCCAATTACAGCAAAGCCAAAACCCATAACATTACATATATCTATGTAGGCCTTATTCAATTAACATTACTGTTTTTAATTTATTCCTGTTGCAATTATAATACCCATGAATTTATTTTTCTTTGTTTGCTGTGCACACTTCAGAAGAGAAGTTTCCCTCATTACTTCATAATACTCTTGCTTTACAAGTAAGACCGGGTGTTGGTGTTACAAATATGTTTGCTCAATGCAGCAACAGAAAAGCTATGGCCTCGCAATGTGTCATTTTTTTGCAGAGAGCCAAAGACAAACAGTGTCAGCAAGTTAAATATGTTTTTGAGTCTCTGATAAAAAATGCAGTTATATGATGGGTAGCATTTTCTGCAGACTTGAGAAAATGTATCATATAACAAGAGACAAGAAATAAATGCCATTTTGGTGGTTACCGGTTACTAGAATAGAATAGAAATTCTTAAGACTTTATCTCCCCCACTGCCATGTGCTTGCAATTAACCCAAAGACAACATAGGCTATTTAAAATGAAACCGGATGCATCAGCTTTCAGAGAACAGATGAAGATGTAATTAAAGATGGATGTAACTGTATTTTGCACATTTTAAGTGTGTTCTAAAGATATCATTTTGAACAAGTTTTCATTGATTTTCATTCTGGCTGAGATAATCTGATTTACCACTTTTAAACTGCGTTACAGGCTTAAACATGTTTTTACTGGCCGTCACACACTAATGTCTAGTTGTGAACAAAATTGTTGGTCATAAGGGGACTTTACAAGAATCAGCAAAACTATCTTTTTTTAATGGTTGAGCACAGGGTGTAGAGACATTGTCATCACTAACCACACTTGATTACAATAATTAAGAACTGTTTGGATGGGAATGTAATGCCCATGCAAGCATTTTACACCAAGCTGTCAAATTAGATAGTCATTTAGATATATAGCCAGACAGCCAAAGAGCTTCCCCACCAGCAATGGATTTCCTGGGTTTAAACTCTACTGCAGTACTATTACACCGCAATAACAATTCAACCTCTAAATATGAGTCAAACCTACAATCATAATAGTGAATGCACTGGTAAGATCACAAGACACCACGTATTGTGTAAATGTTGCCCTAAAATAGTGGGTGGTAAAATCATGGCTCACACTTAAGTGTGAGTTTATAGGCTGTGCCTATGTCAATAGTCAAACAAAGAGAGGGAATCACTAGAGGGCTTCACTGTCTCATGGAAACTGTTACCATGGATGCCATTGGGGACCTCTGTCACTGCAAATGTTAGGTTAGCAAGAGGAAGGGGCTGCAGTAAGATTTTAATGACACTGCAACAAAAAAAGAATATTTATTCTTATCTAACAATGCAGTTATACTTGGAACGTTAGAAACACAAAGCCACAGAGGTTCCTGTAATTGTAAATGAAATGCGATGACCTTTTAAGGTTGGCATATGTTTGACTTGTGCTGCTTGTAAAACTCAATCGGTCTGGTTGATGGCCTATGTAGTAGCAGAAAGGCTCTGAAATATTTCACATATGAAAACATTGAATAGAATCCAGCGTAAAACATGTTCTGAGGCCCTGATTTCCTGTCATATCACTGTCACAAAAACAAGAAAATTTGTTTGATTAGCTGTTGTTTACACAAAGTAGCTGGAACTGTGTTATTGTAACATTAGCGTAAAAACTCATCTTTAATGGATTATGAACTTACACCAGATTTAAACATACAAAATCATTCATGCCGTAACACTTTTTTTTTACTTTTTGTGTTGTGTGCCAGAAAACCATAATGCCTCCTGTTTTGAAGAACTTGAAACCCATGTCTTCTGCCCCACAAACCACAAACTCTCAAAAAAATCAACATATATATTCTTTGTTTAAATCAGACAGAATCCTCATTGTTTTTTTGTTCTACCTTGTTTTACAGGCATATATAACGTCTGTAATAATGTTATAACATTTCTAAGCAACATGCAAAGTCTAAAATAAACATAGTTTGGCAAGAATAAATAAATTGTGTTCATTAAAATGTCACTCAAAATGACTTATGCATACATGTCAAATAGAGCCTTGTCTATTATGTATTACACACATGCATTCCAACATCACATAAAAATGAATAAATGTGCTATGAACTACTTCAAAGTAACGCATAAGAGATATTCTGTCATGAGAGCTCACAAAACGCACATAGCGTGATTCACCAGTCACCAGTTTTTGACCACATCCCCATCACTGCAAACCAAAGTCTTTTTTCAGTCATGCAAAGGCCTCCATCTCCAGCATAACAAGACATGCCAGTGTTCTCTTTTATACATATAATTATACTTAATATTTTCTACAACTAAAACTAAACGTGAAAAAACATATCTAGACACCAGACTGCTCACTGGTTACCAAAAGAGGCACAAATGACCCGTCAATATGTATCTGAGCAGTAAATACCTCTCTGGCCCCAGCAAATACGACACCCCTCCCCCAAACACAGCACACATACTGTTAACTATAAAACTAAACAATGCTTCTGGTGCTGTGTAAACGTGTGAATGTACACACATGTAAAACATACAGAAACATTTATATACAAAATCACACACACTCTATAACTGTTTTAACAGAGCTCAGCTCATTTGGGTGGGAAGCGTGACAACCTGTGAAATACTAAGCTACGTATAGAATGTTTTGACATTTAAACTCAAGTTGGAGCAAGAAATGGAGATTTAGACTGGTTAAACATGATACAACAAAAGACTGAAAACATTTCTGAGTTTTCTAAAGCATATTTATTGTAAATCAATTGTTCATGTTGTAAAAAAATAACAATGAATATATTAAACGTATAAAACACTATAAATTATTCTAAAAACATTTAATGATACAGCAAAATATATCAATACAAATGCTACATTACAAGAATGTTTCAAGTACTTGTGACAACAAGTGTTGTGAAAGTGTTTAAGGCGTGATCCTGATATTACACAAGCTCAGACTGTTCCAGCTAAACGAAACTAATCCACAATTGAATAGGGCTTTAGGGTTTGTACAACAATCAACTAGATGAAAATTAGTGAATCTGCACTGGACTGGACTCTATGTAGTTTTTGGCGATGCCATTGAGAACGAATCCTTGATCTGTCTCTAAATTCTTGAGCTGTAACCTCAATAATTATGTTTCTGTAAGAAAAGTTAAAGATTATGTCAGTTAAATAACACTAAAGAACATTGACAAAATTTGCATGGGTAAAACTAACTACAACAAAGCCAGAGTGTTACTGCTAGTATTATAACTGGACAGCTATACGGTTTCTTAAAGTGTTTTGAATATCTTGTTAAAGTAAGGCTTCAATACATGTCTATGGGATCTTGTTCACCCCTTCTTATCACCCACAAAATTACTATCACAAGTTTGTTACTTCTGCTTACAGAAGCTACTTTATAGTACTTCTCTTTTCAATTAACATTTCAAGAGCAGTTGTGTAAGTACACCTAACCATAAATATAAGCAATAGGAAACAGAGGACAATAAAGGCAAATAATAATAGTAATAAACATTGTGGACATTAGACAGCCAATATTTACTTGCCTGTTTTATGGGGGCTGGTGTCACAGAACGACTGCTGCTCCTGAAGGGCCAGTGTCTGATTAACGAACCTCAGCATACCTGAGAGAGTCTCCAGGTCTGGTTCCTCTGGTTCTTCTGGTTCCTCTTTGTCTACCATGTATGTGAGTGGATTAAAGGACATGTCTGTAGTGGAGGTGGCCTCATGTGTGCTCAGACCCTGCCAGGCTTGGTCTGGGGAGGGGGGTGGCAGCAGTGCAGCCTCCACACTGGCTTTCAAGCTGTCAGAAAGCTCCAGAGAGGTGTCTGAGAAAGCGTTGTGCCAGGAGGAGAGGCTGGAACGTGCAGAGGAGTTTTTGTGGGAGGGGGACAGGGAGCCATGAATGGATTTTTTGAGAGGAGAAAGAGGGGGAGGAGTGCTGGGTTTGTGACGAAGTGTGATGTTGTGTAGTTCTGTGGCTCTTTCAAGGCTGGACAACTTGGCCTGAAGACGGGTGAGCTCAGATTCCTGAAAAAGAAGAAATATGGGTGACATAAATAAGCTGTGTTCTAAAAATTTAGTAAGCTGTCTACCTAGTCAACGTTTTAACTATGCCTGACACAAAGACCTTTTCAAAAGGTTTGCAAAAATATCCAAATTCTGAACATAAACTAAACTTTTTTTCTCCTGTGGTTGGACATCTGCCAAATGAAAAAATGCATTAGCATACGGTATGTCTGATACCTTGATAAGCAGGGTCTCATTAGCACTCTGTAGAAGCTGTTCTTTGCTGTGAAGTTCAGCGTGTAGGCGAGCAGAGGCAGCTCTGGCCTCGTTGAGCTGATCCCGGGCCTGTTGCAGCCGCTGGGTCAGCTGCTCTTGTGAGTTACGTAGGCTGCTGGAGATCTGATCCGAGACCTTCAGTAGCTGCCCACGCGTCTGCTGCAGTGCTGAAAGCTAGAAAAAAGAGAGAAGGTCAGGCTAAACAAATCAGATTCTCAAATTCTCTGGCTGAAAACAGGAATTGTCTTATGGAAGTGAAGACAAACTTCCTGTTTCAGTGGAAGAGCAAAAATGCACCTCTTTGTGGTGTTCTTCTCTCTGTTGCTCAAGTTCCTGCTGTAGAGCAGTAATGGTAGCCTGGAGTCTGACCTCAGCCTGTGTAGAATGTGTCTCCATCACACACATCTCCTCACGTAGCTGATGAATTTCACTCTCCTGCAGAAACACAATCATTATGTTCATTGGTAGGTCTTATTCCCAAATCGTTGTATTTCTGGGGCTTTAAAATCCTTGAAATAGAAATTCTATGTGTTTCTGGAAACAGAAGCTCCCTCTTCTGAAAGTAGGTTGTTGTAATTATGTATGTAAGACCATTAAATTTTATAAATATAGTCCCACAGCCAAAGGCAGATTTACATTTACATTTATACATTAGGCAGACACTTCAAAGCACTCTTTTAACTGCACTACAAAAACACAATTTTCGGCTTTACTAAAGCATAAGCATTACCGCAGTACTTTCATTTACTATGTATTTTATTGTGCAGCACTTGTGCAGTACAGCACGTGTGCATACACGTTCTGATAATAGTTTAGATTAGTATTAGATTTACCATCTAATACTAATTTACCACCAGGTCATATGTTAATATATCACAAATTTTAGCACATTTGGAAAAACCAGGACCAGAACAGTCTTACAATGTCCAATATATAACTAATCAAAAGACCAGATATTAAGATAAATAGATTCAAAATCAGTGGATTGTTGGTCCAATTTGACTTGTAAAATCCGACTAAACATGATCTGACTAAACATGATCTAAAGAAAATCTATGGAATGAAAATAGCAGCTCTAATTATATAAGATTAAATTTATCTCTTAGATTGGTATTCCGAAATAAGGATCTGAAAACGAAAACTTTCACTTTACTAATCTGCTCATCAAAAGAATGTAGTTTTCTGAACTTTTATTTTCTTTGCAGTTTTCCATCCAAGACACAATATCACACTTAACAACCGTGTATCTGATAATTCTGATGATCTACAGCAGTATGTGTGTATGTTGCGTAAGGTGTGAGCTACAGTTAGAGTTTAAAGTGCGTCTATGAATCTCACCTTCTGATGAGCTTTTTGAGTGATGTCATCTAGCTGTCTGTTTAGAGCATCACAGCGCGTTTGGGACTCTTGAAGTTCCTGCAGTGTCTTCTGGAGCTGCTCACGAGACACACGCAGCTGCTGCCCATGCTCCAACACACCCTGACACACAATATCATGTATAGAAAGGTTTAATCATTAAGCTTTGATGCCTTACACAAATAATATGTTGGTATCACTGTAAAAATTAAACATATTCACTAGCTATAAAAAAAATGCATTAACTTAATTTGTATACAGGACTCAAAATAAATACACCTATAATAAAAAGGAGTAAATAATGACCTTGTGCTAACCTCTATATGAAATTCAGTGTTACACAACATGGTACAGTTTAATTCCTGTATAGATCAACTGATAAACAGCTTCTGTTTATTTAACTTCTGTTTTTTATACTTTTATACTTAAGTTGCAAGAGTGAGTCTATGTACAAACATCAATGTTTATTTTCACCAGTGCGCTGATCCAGTGCCTCCTGCATACATGAAAACCATACCCATTTTTATGACATTACAATCTTTCGTTCAGTTGTTTCACTCAGGGTTTTCTGAGATTTATCCCAACTCTCCATGATTAAATTAAATTTTCCTTGTGTCTTACCTTCTCCAGCCCCTCCTTAACCTGCAGCTGTGACTTCAGCATCTCCAGTCTCTCAGTCAGGATTTGCACCTGCACAAGAACACAGTTACACCTTACCAACTCAGTTCCCCAATAACACACTTATCTGTGGTCCTGGTCAATGGCCCTCACTTTTTGGTCATTGTCTTTGGACTCTTTCTGGCTTTTCTCCAGAGCTTCCTGCAGATACTCAACCTTCTTCTCCATCTCCTGCTTGTGTTCCTTAATGGCCACATCAAGCTGCCCCAGCTCAAAAGAGGAGACAGCGCTTAAGCCAAGGGCAGACTAGAGATATTGGCATGAAGACAGAGATCATTGCTCTGTGTGTGTGTGTGTGTGTGTGTGGTACCAGCTGTGCTCTCTGCTGTAACTCCCCCTGCCTCTCTTTAAGAGCAGAGTCCAGATCCAACACCTCATGGTTCCTCTCCTCCAATTCCCTCTGACTCTCTCTGTTAACACATACAATTAAATTCACTTTTAATGTTCATTGCAAGTACATGTATGAAACACAATGAAAGCTGAAGTGTTGCAGAGTGTTTTATCTGGTTAAGGTCTGGTTGAGGTTGATTTTCCTGTTAACAATTGCATATGTCTGTCAATACCTACAGCATAACAGTAAGTCTCTTGATATGTCATATAAGAGGTAATATGGGGTAAATCACATGAAATTAATGTTTTAAAACATCAAATTCAAAGGCAAACATCAGTAAGACGTCACTGTATGAACAGGGCACAAAGATATTTATAAATATAAGAACAAAAGCTGTACTGAACTGTTTAACAATTACACCTATAAATAACATTCGCCACCTTGTTTTTTTTCAAACAAAAGAACATATAAAGACAATAAAATACAAAAGCAGCATAATATGGCTGTATTTTTACATTTAAAGTAAATACATTTGTAATAAAAGAATAAAAAGAAATTTAAAAAACGGCATCTGTAGCGACAGATCACCATTCATGTCCATCATAATGAATCAACCACTAAACAGGATATAGCAGGGAAATGTTTGTCCATCCTTTTGTGCATCCTGTGGGCATTAAAAAAACCTGATGCACTTTGATGTGTTCACACGTCTGGTTTAACTGATGACAGCCTTACCTGGCCTTTTCAAAACATAACACACAGCTTGTATTCTGAGATTCATCATCAACTATTACAGAGGCACATGTGCAACAAAAAGCGTTGCTCAGTTTATGTGCCAATCTAACACTTTCTACACAAGAAATGATGACAGAAGGCTCACACATGCTCTGTATCCGGTGAAAGACAGACTGCTTACATTTTCCAGCAGTCAAGGCAAGAAGGGAGAGGGGCTCACCTGAGCTCTGCAGACAGTTTATCGATGGCCACCTGCCGCTGGTCTGACGTCAGCTGCGTCTGATGCAGCACGTCTTTCAGCTCCTGCAGGTGGTCCATCGTGTCTGCCAGCTCCCCACGCACCTCCTGCAGCTGTCCCTCCAGCAGCTGCGTCCGCTGCAGCGAGTTGCGCCTGTCTGTCTCGCTGCGATGGAGCTTCTCTTCAAGGTCCATAACTGGACAATACCCCAATAACAATAATAAAAAAAACTATTATTGCCCTCATCACATTAAGATTATGGGAGATGACTGCAATAACATGTAATAGTCTAGTTTAAGTTTACAGTGTTGGTTGTTTATGGATGCCCCCTTGTGGTTTTCATTCAAAGGCCAAAAAATAAGACAAACAAAGGAAAATCAAGCTCCAAGAAAAATCACAACACTGTAATGTTTGATTCAAATCTGATAAATAAACAAGGTATGTAGTCATCCATAAATTTTTTGTGGCCATGAGAGAGTCTATGGTACAGGACTAAGTTTAAGAAAAGCTTCTTTACATTCTCATCAGTTACAGATCTGTAACCACTAGGCTATATAAGTCGCTGAAATACTCTAGCACATACATAATGGCTGACATTAAAGTTTAGGCCCATTTATTTTCCTGCTGAACACGGCCATGTATTGCATACCCATCTCACTCTTCTTCTCCAGCAGGTCTTTGGTCTCCTTGAGTGTCTCCTCCATCTGACTGAGCTGAGAGGCTTTAGCACTGCTGTCTCTCCTCAGACGCAGCAGCTCCAGCTCCATGTCTGACAGCTCCACTCGACACTTACTCATCTCTGAGCTCAGCTGCCTGAAAAACACACAGGCTAATGAGTTTTTCAGATGCTGCAGATGTTGTGTTCAAATGAATAGCGGTGAGAGAATTTTTGATGAGAATTTTTTGAAAGTCAAATTATAATCTTGCCTAGTTTTGGCCTTTTGTCACTTATTCCCCCAAATTATGTTTATAATGTTAATGTTTAATATAATGTTTAATTTGTGATGGACTGCCAGCAGTTTTTACCTACATAAAAATAAGTCACCTAAATACAAATATTCTGAAAACTTGTTTGCTCACCCATTCTTAGAGACTGCGGTCACTATCTAGTTTTATATTATTTTGTGGTCATTGCTTACCAATTCTTGGTATTCTTGACCAGAATAAGCTACAAAGTGGACCATACTTCATGCCAAATGTCAGTTATTTTAAGATAAGCTGCTCATAACTGTCCCTTTCCAGAAGAATCAGGTAAATGAGTGACTGAAATGTCCGGTGGTCTCACGTTATAGAGTCAGAGAGCTCTGCAGCCTGTTTTTCCTTCTTCTGCACCTCTTGCGTGGCCTCATCCACCTCTCTCTCCCTTCTCCTCAGGGCCTGAGACAAGGCAGAGCGCTCCTTTTCCAGTTCTTGCTCCAACTGGGACACCTGTAGTGATCAATAGATGTTATCACCCTGACACATGACAGGAATGTTTCCAGGCAGTTTGCTCCAGGCATTAATGTGTAACCTGTTGTGTAACCTGTTTTTAACCTAATTTGACAACAAATTTAATAAGCCTGTGAGACTGTGAGTATAGACTGTGCTTTAGAGCTACATAACAAGGTGGTACCCTGGATTTACCTGAAGAGAAAAACTGTTTGTATTGGGGATGGGCCAAAGCAGTCAGGAAACTTGATGAATACATTACATTGATGTATGGATACATTTCAGTATGGAAGTATGGATACCTTTTTGTAGTCTGAACATGACTTGCAAAGCATTTGGCTCCTTTATTCATTGATCTACTGTTATAAGGGGGCCATTTTACAATCACATTAAGGTAGTTAATTACTAGGAAATACGCAAAAATTATCAGCCTCAAAAATACACCATGTTTAATGTGATGAACAGTTTTAGTTTGCTATGATATGTTTGTGTGTTTGTGTGTGTGTGTGTGTGTGTGTACCTGACTCTGCAGTTGACTCTGACTCTCCTCCAACTGCACAATGCGTGATGTGCTGTCCTGCAGCATGGTGTGCTGGTTCTGGATGGAGTCCTGCAGCTGCAGGTTCTCCTCATTGGAGCTCTGATAAGCCAAACATTTCCTCCTCAGCTCTTCCTGCAGCTCTGAAAGCTAATAAAAATACTTGACTTAGTCACATAATAACAAAAATGAGTTACCCGCTGCCATTTAGATAATGTTCCAAAGGAAACATTATTATTACGTCCTATTGCAATGCTGACTCAGAGGTTGACTGACCTCTAAGTTCTTTAGCTCCAGCTGTCTCTCATGACGTTTCTTCACATCCTCCATCTGCAGAAGGTAACAGCTAAGCTCCTCTTTACAGGAAGACAGCTCTGTCTGCACGCTCCTCACCTAGAAGGTCAAAAGCATGAAATATTTCTATAGCTCTAAAAAACAGGTCATTGGATCAATTCCACAGATCAAAGGCACTGCAAGTCGCTTCTGATAAAAACATTAGCCAAATGAATAAATATAACATGGAAAATTACCTCAGAAATTCATATTTGATAAATGACGGCGTTCATTACAGAGCCAAAAGCTTTAGATGTCTCACCTTTAAAGCTGAGTTAGCAGCCTGATCTTCAATATCTCGAAGTGTCTCCTCGCTACTTTTCGATTTAGCCGCAATATCCTGTCCAGGAAACAGGGACATGCCTAATTAGCAATTAGCTGTAAACTCCCACATAAATGCTGAGGTGAGAGAATATCAATTATGTCATTTCTGTGACGAGAACATATAAAAGGGTGAGATCTGACCTCAGTGAGCTGGTTTATAGTGGTCTGCAGAAGAGCAGCTCTCTGCTGTGACTCCTGCTTCTCATGTAGAAGGTCCGACATGTTTGCTTCTAGTTCCTCAATTTCAGTCTCTTTCTGAGCCAGAGACAAGTGCAGCTGAAAACACATTCTGTCCTATTAGAGTCTTGGGACCTTATCTGAATGTTTGAGTGTGATCATAAGTCATAAACACTATGAACACTTACCACCTCTATTTTGTCCTCCAGTTCCTTGCATTTATGAGATTGTGCGATCTTCGATTTTTCTAGCATTTGCTGATATTCTTTCTGCTTCTTGCTCAAGACTGACTGGTAGTGCTGAACATTGCTGGCATTCTCCTTATTTAACGTTAGTAAAGAGAACAGGGCAGATTTACATTTATATGTCTGTCCTGAAATAGGTGGATTGATGTGATACTGAAGGTGTACGGCATGTGTGTTACCAGTAGCTCTTGTTCAAGCTGCCCAGTCTTTATTGCAGCCTGTGAATAAGCTGCACTCTTTTCCTGCAGTTGTTTCTCCAGCGCAGCTACACGTGAGCTCTTCTTTTTTAGCTGGTGAACACAGTTTAGGTCAATAGGTTACACAGTGCTGATACTAGACTCAACTGGTTTCCTACTGATTTGTCTGCCCATAGTGAATGTAAATCTGTCAATAAATGAATGTGTTTCTCAGCTATTAAGACTTTTAATGCACAGTTATGTGGAGCAGGGTTTTGAACAAATGAGACTTTATAAAGGGTGGGGCTACCCAGCAGGTTCTCCAGCTGTAGTTTTTGGATTTGATAACCCTCTCACCTCTTTCTCTAAGGAGGTGCCTTGAGCAGCCTTGTCCAGAAGCTGGTTATGAAGCTGCTGGTAGTGAGAGGATCTCTCTGTGATGGAGGTCTGAAGGGCGGAGATCTCATCCTGTGCTCGGGTCAGTCTCTCCTGAAGACCCTGAGCAGCGCTGGCCTGCCGGGCCTTTTCCCGCTCAGCCATCTGCAGCACTGCTAACAGCTTCTGATAGCGCTCACCTGAATGAATGCAGAACAATAAAACTGAGGTTATGTGAAATGAATTACATTGAACAAAACTGAAGTGAATGAATAAATGACACTTGGCTGTCTCACAGCAGTTTTGAATTTCTGGCAGCAGTACATAATGACAAAAGCTGAGAGTTAGGACACTCACCAGACTTGTGTTTCAAAGGTTCAGTGGTGGCAGTATAAGACAGTGGAGGCAGCAAACAAGGGTTTACACACAGCGCACCTTCCCGGTTCTGAAACAAGTCATTCCAAGATTAGTTACATAATAACTGGACAACTGTAAGATCAGTTTGAATCTTAGGCTTTACCCATTTGTTGGCTAGCTGTGAATAACAGAACAGTACAACAGAAATAGTTTCTCTGCTGCCCTAATCAGTACACAGGCTAACTGGTGTGAACAATTAACACTCAATTTTTTCAATGAATTCTCTGAATACTCTCAATAATCTTTCAATTAATTCCATTTTAGTTTTAGGCAATTTTTACTTACCCTGTTGAATTGCGAAACAACGCTGGTTATCTGATCCTTAGGGCTGACCCACCTTACATGAAAATAAAGCGTCCTAACTTTTTCTAGACCACTGGCATGTCTCGCAGTTCTCATTTCAGTGTATATAATTGAAACCATTTTTCAAATGTACTAACCATTTATTTAGCATACTTCAAGGAGTTGTCGCATTAACTAAATTAATACAAACAATTAGCATAAACAAATTAACCTGCCAGCAATTTTTTGTGACATTAAAACAGCAAAAAATAACAAAGCAAAAATGCCCAACCAGTTGTTCAATGTTTGTGTCTATCACACAATACTGTACATTAACTGTGTATGATAATGTAAGTTTGCATTCCATCACCTCTCTCAGATGTAACAAGTCCAGTATGCTCTCCAGGCTGCTCAGCTCACTTCTGTCCATCTCTCTCTCTCTGTGGGCCTGAGCAACCCTCTGCTCTTGACAGGCCGTGAGGAGACGCAGGTCCTCATTCTCTCTCCTTAGCCTCTCCGCCTCCTGCAGCTGCGTCCCCTTCTCAGCTAGCTCCTTCTGCAGCTGTTTCAACTGATCTGAGAGCTGCTGCACCTGCGACTGCAGCTGTACGTGTTCAGTGGAAAGAGCCTGTGACCGGCTGTGGGCCTCCTTCAGCTCACTGATTACAGACAACAAAAACACCACAGTTAACATTAGCAATTTACTCTTTGCAAACAGGCTGGAAGGTACTCAACTTGGCAATTACACTAATCACAATGCCCCAAATCTAGTCATTTTAAATGGCAATAGTGGAGTTGGAAATTGTGGAGCCAGCTTTAGGTGTGGATCTGTAATTGTCTTATTGAAGTACTCTGGACCCTCTTTTACCAGATGTTGTGATGAAGACCTTCCTTCTCTCTCTCCAACCCCACACACTTCCTCTCCAGCTCCTCTCTCTCCTGGTCACACTGCATCAGACTGACCTTCAGCTGGTTCTCACTCTCCATCACCTACATCACCAACAAACACATCACTCACAGCAGAAAATGTGAAGATGAACTCTGTTTGTTTGTCTGAGTTGAGGAGAAAAAAATCAATGAACTTTTAGAACAGACTACCTTTATTAGCTTTTCAGAAATATCTTCCTTGTAGTCCTTGAAGGTAACAGTAAGCTTCTCTGCATTTCGAAGCGCTTGGTTTCTCTGCTGCTCCGCCCTTTTAAAGAAAAAACAAAGATGTAGGATTTTAAACAGACATCCTGACACAACAGTCTGGACATCTGAAGTTTAATGTGATCACTCTTCCTTGTACAAATGATACCATAAAGCAAAACTCATCCAATACCGTTTTCCCAGGCGTGTTCTTTCAGCAAGCTCAGCTTTCACTACTCTCAGCTCATCTCTAAGCTTCTCCACCAGTCTGTTACTCTGAAACACAGCCAGTTCGCTGTCTCCCAGCTTCTGCTCTGTAGCCCTGAAGAAACAAGAGCAGGCTCATATTTCTGTCTAACAAGCTGACTTTCAGAAGTAACTAAGAAATAAAGAGGAAGACCTACTCCAAAGCTTTTGTTTGAGCGTCCAGCTCTGCCTCTAGAGTGAGAATCTGCTCCTTCATGAGAGACACACTGGAGGTCCTGGCTCCCACAGTAGATCCCAACACACGGATCTTTAGAACGAACATCAGCTGAGACAGTTTAGCAAACAATATGCAATACCTTTTGAATTCATGTGGAAAGTAAATTATGCAAGAACAAGGGCCATTTACTCTCTACTCACAGCATTACGCGTATTTATTTGACTGCATTTCACCAAAATAGACAGCTGTAACTGAACTTCTGGAAAATTAGCATTACCTTGGACCTAGAGCTGGCTAACTCGAGTTGAGCAGCCTCCAGATGACCAATGAGCTGTCTGTTTTCCATAACAAGAGATGTGTTCTCTTGCCTAATAGAGCTGAGCTTTCTCCTAAGCACAGAGGTCTCTGTCTCCATGTCTCTCTCCTGCTATGAACACAAATAAAGAGGTCTCAAATAAAGTTCTAAAAATTCCTTTTAAAACAATCCATGGCTTCTTTATTATTAATAATTCACACTGAGTTTTCATAGATCTGCTCGTGTTAATTCTCAGTCCAAGTGTGTGCAACATCTCAGCAAACAATTCTTGCGCTTCTTACCGTGCAGTCACAAGTGCATATACAAGCACATGTCCTCTGGTCTGTTCTCTCAAGAAGAGGATAGCTTCCTGACTTCTGAAGGTCTTCTAGAGTAAGATGATCTGGAAACTCATGTTCTCCACTTCTGTTATTATCCTCCTCAATAATGTTCTTTCCTGACTGACTGAAATGAGGGCCAACAAGATTAATTTGATGAACTTGATATTGACGTTATTAATGCAAATCTGCATTCAACTTATGTGACAATTAATACACAATACAATCTTGTCTCTAAAAATCACACAGTGCAATGAGACTGAATGCATTACCTCAATTGTTTACCCAGTGATTTTAAGTTTTGTTCCGTTAATAACAGCTGGTTTCTTAAGGAGACCACATCCTCTACCAACACCCTGTTATCTTTGAACATTGATGTTTGTTACAAAGAACCCTGTAAAAAAAAGGTTAAGAACTGGTCACCTTTTATTTATAGACCTTAGATACCCAAATAAAATACTTTGAGTTTAAGCAACAAAATCGCACAATGATTGCTTTTATTTAACATATATTGCTGCTGTCTGATGATGATACATAAAATAACAAAGCACTACTAATTTATAGTAATAATGAAAGATCATACCTACTTCAGACTGAATAATTTGGCGTCATTTTGTGTTATCAACAGGTTGTCAAGGAGCTCCTGCCTACTTATGACTACATTTATCAGCCTTTCGTTCCTTCCACACTTTCTATTCTATAACACGCTGTGTATGTAGTACTAAACTATTACCTAACACCATACTTGAAACACGTTATATGCAGACAACACTTAAGTTCCGGTACGTTTAGCTTAGCATACACTACTCTGAGATCTAAACAAAACGCGCTGCCATCGTCGCGCCAGATGATTGGCTGAGAGGAAAAACATCTTCAACGGTCGTGACGTAGGACGGTGACGCCAGAGGGCCGCGAAAGACAGCGGGAACAATTTATTTTCCAGCACTAAAGGTTGAAGACTACATTTCACCAGATCTGTACAATTTGCCTGTTGTAGGTCTTCTGAAAAATTTAGCCTCATAACGTTCAGAAGCTTACCCCAGACTGTCCTGAAAAAAGGCTCAATAAGACTGGAGTGTGTTGGAAACAGCGCCATCTGTTCGTTATTAAAAATACAGCAAACAAAAACCTGTAAAAGAAAGCTGCATAGAAAGAGTAGCAACCAGGTACTCCAAAGATAGTTTCGATGTTATGTGCTCAAATAAAACCCTGACATGTAAGTGTGTGTTGAATTATTATATAACTATATATTTATGCCAGTTAAAAGCATGTTGATAGTCCTTCAATGTTGATACATTTTGAAGAAATTCTGGCTGTTTTGACAGCATCTTTAGCTAAATGAACTGTATTGAAGCAACTGTATTGCTTATAAAGTAGCAGGGCTGCAGACATATTACAGCACTAACCAAACATTTTATTTCCTGCAGTGTCTGAGTGCAAAATATCTCAAGTAACTTACAAATACTCAGTTACAACAATAAGGTGAGATGTTGAGATTTATTCTTTGGCTAAAGGAGCCTGCTCAAAGCCAGTACAATACAAAGCAAGCTTTACTAATACTTGTACACCAAATTAAAAAAAGAAGTTACATACCACATAACATAACAAGAGCTTAATAGTTAAAAGGATTCATATCAAAATGAGGAGGTAATAATGTTTAAGTCCAAAACTTGACTTTTATACCAATGTTACTTCAATATCTGCAAGTAGTTATATAAATTTATAGAGTACAGGGAATTATCACATCAAAACACAAAGTTTGCCAAGTTGATTGTATTTGTGGTTTTAGTATTAAAACTAAAAGTAAGAATTTTAGGTATGAAAATACAAAACTGAAAATCTCATGTCATTTCTTTTACAACCCATTCAAATCTTACAGTGAATTTGTAAAGTATCCTGAGTGCTCTTGTGAGTTTGTTAGTGTACAGTTTAGTTTGAAAGCAATAAATAGCACCACAATTTAAAAAGCCTGAGTCAATTGTAACAAAATATTGCTGCCATTTTCTTATTTTCAGGTGAAGCTGAGGATGTAATACACAGACCCAGTGAATATGTTGCATAGTATAAAAACTTATCTGCTTTAATATTTTGCCTAAAAGATAAAATAAACTAAAATAGCTAGAAAGAAGAACTGATTAACCAAAAAAGGCAGATATTAACAGCTGAAAATGGGAGAGGGCATTTAGACCTAATGATGCTGCTTTCTGTTGGATCCTTTTAACATATACAAAAACAATGAACCTTAAGGAGAAAAAAACTAAAAAATTTGTGTAATGTCTGACAAAATGCTAACACCCAGTGATAATATTAATGCTATCAATACTTGTACTTTTTACGCACTGTGGCAGAAGAGTTAACCATTTTTCAAGCCAGTCCTTTTTGAAAAAAATATATATATACACTAGGTCATTAAAACCAAGATGAGACAATACTGGTATATAGAATGAGAGCATAATGTGCAATCAATCGAAATGTAAAGAAAAGTGCCCTACTGATAACAGCGTTCTCTGTTCTTGGCAATTTGGGCTAAAAGAAAAATATTAACCGAATAAGGAAAATAAATCCTTAGTCTCCAGCAGCAAACAAAATATCCATTTCACAATCCTTTAAGGCACCTACACGTCAGAGGCAAAAAGCAAAGACTCAGGTTATGTTCACATTGTAGTGAAACGACTCTGTCCAATGCGTCAGTCCAGTCCATGTGAAGGCAGTCCCTTTGAAGTTCCACAGGGACATAACACTACAACATCCACTATCTTGTCCATCTCTCCAGCAGTCCGAGGCCACTGAATTACCTTACCATGTACATTTTGTAACAATCACTGTTCTTCCCTCCATATCAGTTACAAGTGTCACAAAACAAAGTACATTACTGAGCCTAAAACAGACCCATGTCACCTTTACCAGAGGTACACCATATGTGACAACACCCGTAATAAGCTCAAGAGGCAGTGACTCCCTCCCATTCCACCAAGTACTGCACTTTGCCATCGTTAGTGACCCGACGGGCCAGCACACGGTACTTCTCTCCTCCGGCCAGACGACCAGCAGCGCCAAAGTAAGTGGTGATGGAGGTCTTGAGGTGACTGAGCTGGGTGTTGGGGTCCAGATCCTGCATGATGTCCAAACCGCCATAGAGGCAAGAGGGGACTGAGTTGGGCTCAGGCACATTGTTGCTGGGTTGTGGCTCTGGTGGGGTGAAGGGTGGGGAAATCTCAGGATTCAGGGGCAGCGGTGTTCGTCGTGGCCTCCCCCTGCGTCTCTTAATCGGGGGCTGTGAGGCAGTAGGCCAGGGGCATCCAGTGTGTGGTGCGCTTGGACTGCCCAAGCTGAATGATGAATAAAAAATAAATGTCATGCTAAATCGCCATATTCATGACATTTGAAAAGTAAAGAGTGCAGTCTTACATCAATACAGCAAAGCATGAAATTTAAGCCTTAATGATTGATGATGGAACAGTACCTGGACTGCCGTGAGATGGTTGTTGAGGTAGTTTCACTTGTGCTGGTGGCACCAACTGATTCAACATCTGAGGTACTTGTTGAGGGCAAAGATTTTTCACTTTTGGCACTAGAGAAAAAGCAAATGTACACTATAATTAACCTTTATTTCAAACACAGCAAAACGTGATTTTTGGTTGATCTTGGTCTTACGTTTTTGAAGCCATCAGGTCTACTGAGCTGTTGTCAACAGTTGGAAATTTCATTTCGTTCTTGATTTTATATAAATAAAAAACAATGTTATTTGTGTGCATACAATTTAATCTTGTTAAAAATATTTTTGTATTTAAAAATGGGAAAATCACTCTTTACCTGCGCCAAAATTTCACTCGATCTTCTCAGTTTGGCCAGTGTCTCTAAGGAGTGTGTGCGATGTTTCCTTCTTTCTCTCTTTACCGCTCCATTAGTGACAGTGCTAAAACAATTACACAGATGTAAACTAAAGCTCTTGTATTAAAGCCTTAAAAGTTGCATTGAACATTTTCTACTGTCAACAGTAGAGACACTGGCAAGAAGAAAGTGATGACTAACTCAGAAGAGTGGGGGGGTTTGGTGGCCTTCCTGCCTTTGATCTTAATCTCATGAGAGGCTTTTTCCTGCTCTCGGTCTGATGGGAGTTCAGCATTCTGGGGGGCCGGTGGGAAACGAATGCGTAATCCAAACAGGTGCTTCTTTTTCTTGATCTCCTTCCCTGACATGAACCTAGAAACCAGAGGAAATTAATCTGAAGCTGTATTATACCAATACAAATGCTCCCTGATGAATACATTAATATGAACTCACATATTAAGGTTGCTGTTAAGTGCTTCCAGAATGCATTCGTATCGTTCTCCTCTTGGGGTGTCTGCAAGCTGGGGGTACAAAGGCATTAACGAACCAGAGTGGCATAAATATTAGCTGATTTCCTTGAGCAATTAAAAGTCCACAGAAGAAATCAATACCTCGCCCAACTGTAGCCTGTCCCAGTTATCATTGATGTAAGCCATCAGTTCCAGCTCTGAGTCAAAGTATTTCTTTTTATGAATCACGCTCAGGTTATACAGGCTCAGGTGTGCAACATCTACCCTGTGAATAAAGGGCAACATAAATGATGGAATACACTTCCATTTAACTACAAACATCTATTGATTATTTATTCCATTTAAATATATAGCACTTTTATGACAGAGCTTCCTGGTGCAGATCAGAGTAGAAAGAACATACAATCTCTTTCAATGCATCCACAGCAGACAAATATAGGTTTTGGTGGCAAATACAAAAGCAAACGTATTTCAGTAACACAGTGACAACAATGCCTTCCCTGCTGAGTCGTTACCTAGCTACAGAGGTAAACAGCTTCTGCTATAGTTCTCATGGTGATTACACAAACACAGAACGATTTGGAGCCCGCAGTACAATGTGAACAAAGACCTAGAGAAGAAATTCTGTTTCTTCTAGAGCAAACAATGAAATCAAGTGTGAAACAGGCCGAAACTCACCATCTCAAAGGCAGCCGTTTGAGGTACTCTGGTCCACTATTACAAACTGAACACAAAAATAGGTAAAACCTGGGAATACAGTCAGAAATAAAGTCAAATATATGCCCAGTGGTTTAAACATGAGTAACTGGTTGGATAGCAGTGCTTTACCTGTCTCCATAGAGCATTGGCTTCTGAAAACACTGGATGCAGGCCTCATGGAACCACTGCTTACACTTATTACACTGCAGCATTTTCAGATACCAGCTGTAGAAGAAGACACAGTCATTTGGATTCTGCTGCCAGTGGGTGTTATCCAGTACTCACAAACCCCACATTTAATAGTGACCATCCAAAACATCTAAATAGGTCTACACTAAAGGAGTGCATATTTTAAAACTATTGCATGATTTAGCCATTCTTAGCATAATTTTAATCACTCAAAATACATAAGATATCATAGTGGGCGTGGGTTTACAACATCTACTACAACAGTATTTTCAATAACGGTGTACTTACTCTCCAGGCCCTCCACAGTAGCAGTAGCATTGCTGGATGTTGGTCTTGTGACCCTGGTCCCACACTAAATCCTCTAGAGCATATGGCAGAGACTGCTTCATTTCCTGTAGGGCTTTGGCATTTGGGCCTTTCTTCAGTGCACCACCTCTCTGTGATTTTATAGACACAAACATTTCATAATAGATAACTACAGCTCTAGTCTGAACATTTTATGTAGCGATCAACATTCAGAAAAGCCAAGAATGTGTTTCTTTACACACTGATTCCTTTACATGTAAACAGTAGTTATGTAAAAGTATTTATTTGATTTGTTGATCTATACGTTTTTTTCCACAAGTTTATAAATGCTTACAAAATTTTTTGAACCATTAACACAAAGCTTGTGCTACTCAGGCCCTGGTGTATAATATATTTAGAAACAAATACAGCTCTTAGTGGGCATTAAAAGCTATTCAATCACATGACAAGGAAGAAAACTGTTTTGTGACATAAGTGAAAGTATGAAAGTAGAGTCACCCTCAAGCAATGGGCCAGAACTGGGTCGGGACAGCAGGGAGCGTGAATATTGTTACACCCCCAAATGTGATTATGAACAGATTTTGAGTGGCCCATCCATCTGTCAGCTTCTGTTAGTAAATACTACAACTGATTACATTTCTGTATCTATTAGAATACTTCATTAATTCAGATTTAGTTGAACACATAAAATTGCAATAATCTTAATTTGCCAAATCACAATCTCCAAATCACAATTTTACAATCAAGCTCAAAACTGTAATCAGAATTGACAATGGGTTTAATACCTTGCAACTGAACACCTATGAGAACTTGATAAGTTAAGGATGCACTCCTTATGTTTAAACGACTAATTTTTCTTTGCCATATTGGTGGGAAAACAAAGCAGCTTTTGTTTTCTGTTTGACAACTATAGGAATTAGCTTTAAAAGAGAAACTAACGTCAACAAACCTTTGTTGTAGTGGCAAACACACACTGTCTGCAGAGCCATTTGTCATCGGATTCAATGACACTTGAGTCGATTATGGGAGCGTGGCACAGCTGATGATATCCTGCAGGAGAGCTATTGTCAGAGGTGGAAATTGCAAAACAATCTGTACTGTGATATCTGACCTCATAAGCAAGCACATGAATATGTTCCTTGCTTAATTTGTTTGGCCAAACAAATGGGGTAGTGACAATCTACCTTGACCACACTTGTCGCAGATGACAATTTCATTGGGAGGCTCAGAGCTTTCATTTTGACATATAGAGCAGAGCATCTCCCCTCCACTGTCTCCTGAAACAGACGAAGCAAACAGATAAATGAACAAGTGTGAGTCAGAGAGCCCATTACAGCTGGAACAGTGTTTACATTCATGAGAGGTGGACAGACTGATTTTCGAAAGGAACTATAAGTAGAAACTTGTGTAAGTGTGGGTAAAGCTCCAGAAAATTTCTGCAAAATAACATAATCCCTAATCAATGAGAGCTGTGCAATTACAAGCAGTGCATGGAAGACACTGAAGGGCACAAGAGAAAGAAAGGTGTGCATTAGTAACAACCTTCATGTTTGCATAGTTCTGTAACACATCAGTGATGTACCATATCATTGGCACTTCCACTTGTCTTAGACAAAACTAAAGATACACCTGACCATATATATATATATATATATATATATAGTCATTAAACAGTATGCTACTAGGCTACATGTATAAGACCCCTTTGTTGCATTGTTACCAAGACATACACCAACAGATTCCATAGGTACCTTCCCTATTCTCGTCTCCTGGCTCGATGTGGAACTTACAGTTTGTGTAAGCTTGGAGACTCTGTGGTCTGTCAACTGTCAGGGACAAATTAAGAGATAACTCAGGCTGAATAAAAGAGATAGGGAAGAGAAACCAACAGGCGGCAAACAGCAAAACCACAAGTCAGACAGCATAAGAGAAAGAAAGAAAGAACCACAACATAATAGAAGAACGGACCCATCTTCTATTACAATGTTAATCAGAAAGAAGGAATATTAAAGAAATCGATATACAATCTTATTTCATTTGCAAAGGAAAACCCAGATTAGATTAAAAGAAGATGTGTGAAGACAAGAATCCATACATCTTAGTCTAAAGACATCTTCTCATTTTGAAACCCACCTTAGAGATTCATGACAGAGAACAGAAAATAATCAAATTTTTAATGAGCCACAATGAATTTAAATCTAATTTGCATTTACCTGTCTGAATGTCCTTCCACAGAACCCAGGATTTAGACTGATCCTCAAAGATCACAAAGCATCGTTGCTTGTGTTTATCTATCTGTGGAAAGCATACAACATTTAAAGAGATATGTTGAGTCAAGAGCATATTAACAGCAGTTTGGATTACAGTTTGGAAAACAAATCTGTTTGCTAATACAGAGTAAAATACTTTGTTCTGATTTGTCAGCCAAAGCATTCTTTGCATTACATCACTCTTCGCTAATTTTTAATTAATGACTTTTAAAATGTATAATTGAATTGAACTACTTTTCTACATCACTTTGCAGACCCTCTCTTCTCACATAATTTAGTAATTATAACTGAAATCATTATTTTATGTCCAGCTGGTCATTTTTATAATCAGGACCACAGCCTCCTACAAGCACATCTTACAGTCCTCAGTAGGGTCACTATCTAAAAAAAAAATGCTTTAAATTGTAAAATCAATTACAGATCTTTCTGATTCAAAACAAATGTATAATATTATTTATAAATATGACCTAAAATTAAGGTCTGTAGTCCAATTCCATCTCATTCACATCTCATTTCCATGAATTACTAAAGCTTAACGCCTTCTACAGTTGCCTCTGTGTTAACATTTTGTAATGATTCATTGCACAAAAAGGCTCAAATGGTCTAAGAATTGGAACAGCTTTGGCACAGCTAATTTTTTTTAACCATTATTACCATTTTTTAGATGTTGTTTATATTATATAGGCATACTATTATAAATAGTTTAACACTATTATACTGTTGTTTTGTTCGTAATCATAACACTGGGCACCAAAATAAAATTCCACTTGGTTAACTCTACTGTACAACAGCGGTCATAATATGAAACCCTGATATGCGTTTAATTTGCGTGAATGTGACCACTTGACTGTACATTATCCCTCACTCACCTTTGTAATAGTCCCCAGGTAAAACAGGCCATCTGACCATCGAGCCAAGACATCCTGTCCCTCTTCAAACTTGTTGGCGAGCTTGGCTGTGTCAGTCAGCCCATCTTTCAGTGGAAATTGTGACAAAGGCACCAGTGACTTCTGTTGGCGATTTGGAGGTGTTTTTTGATGGGCGGCCAGATTATCTGCACTTCCTGAGTCTCTGTCACAACAAACAAGCTAGTTTTTGATTACCCTGATAACTGTCACTAAACAACATTGTTATCCTAAATCTCAAATGCAACCTTGCATTTTCAAAGAAAAATCACTTTCTTTGTTTTGCATTTGTACAATCTAAGTGGGATCATCTTAGGGACAAATTTACTGACGGATCAGTCAGGCGTCCATACAGAATGACAGAGAACGCAAAAGCCCTTTTGTTAGCAGCCTAGCTGGAGAGAGCTAACAGGTTTTCATTCAAAACAAAGCGCGATCAAACAAACGCCTCCCATTTAAAGACAACGCACAGTGTGTGTATCCCTGGATTCAGAAAACGCAGGTTTCTTGCCATTAATCTTTACATGCTTCCAACTGGTGAAATTAAATTCCTCCATCGCACCCCCGATACATTGTAACACTGCTGTGCTGATTCCTATCTGGATCTCTCTTACCTCATTCGGCCACTTTCCCGGGTTACAACGTCTCACAAACACAAAGAGCTACAACAGAAACGAGAGCGCCGTCACCGTTAAATCGCTCCGAACCGAAGTGATACTTATTTAGCGGGATGATTCAAAAACATTTGGATGTTTTTACACTATGATAAACGGCTGGTCTCGCTCGCCCTCGCCATGTTGGTTTCCCGCTGTGCGGCGGGTGCATTGTGGGAAGCGATCGCGCTCCGCACGGACCCACTTTCCCTCACAAATTTGAAAAAGCGTTAGTGGGAGGATGTTTACCTCATTCACCCGTCACTTTACACTTAACACTCCCTCCCATCACACTTCCGCCTCATTATCATCATTTATATGACTAGATTACATCCACAATGTGTTGTTTATGTTTGAACTGAGTTTTTTATATGTAGGCACACTTTATCTGACACTGAATGTTCATTATCTGACACGCATCATGACATTTCTTAAAAACTTAATATACGCCAAGAAAGTTGTTGTAACTATTAAACTGACCTTGCAAGGTTTTATAAGATAGAAACAGCAACTTAAATTTAATTGTATTGATTTAAAAAAAAAGATAAAAAATATTCTCTCCAATCAGTTTTGTTTACCAGAAACGGCAACAGAGAGACTCAGTGGCGCAGTAATACTGATGTAAGGAAGCTTACAGCTTTGAAGAGAGACCCTCATATATCTTATATATCATATATATGCTGATTTGCAAAGCTATTGCAAGCATTGTGGGTTCAGGTTTTTGCGTTATAGCGTTATTTAATAGAGTTATTTAAGTCATTAAAGACATGTACTAAATAACTTTTAACCCTCCTATTACCCTCAATTTACCATCAATTTAAAGACCCCAGCAATTTAAACCTCCAGAATATGATTTTTTCCCAAGTTTGTGTGTCAAGTTCTTTGTTTATTTGTTGACTACCTAAATAGCCATTAAATAACAAGCCAAAAAATGATGCCAACCAAGAATTTAGTATGAACCGTCAAATTAATATGAACCGATACAAGTTTTGTCCAAGTGTTTTTATTGCCTGTTGAAATTGTTTGTTAGTTGATATTAGGGGCCATAGGAGTGTCCAAATATGACAAAGTTTTTTTTCAATAAAAAACAGACTTTGCTCTTAAAGGTCCAGAGCCCAGATTTATGATGGTCTATAGCCTTTTAAAATAATTGGTTGGAGACCATTGATCATTAATAACCTGTGACGCAATGCACATTTTGCAACATGTTTGCTGTTTGCTCCTATAAAAATAAACATTTGCCTCTGTACAAACTTAAATTTGAATGAACCCTTTAAAAACTTTCAAGTAAATAGAATAGGTCCTTAAAAATGAGCAGGACATATGAAGAGAATTTTGTGAAAAACTGTTAAATGATCCTAAAAGACACCTCAAAATCTTTGTACATCTAGGCACAGACTTCGACATTTTAGATAAACAGACAGACACTTTATTTAAAGCAACCACACGAATTGTGGGATAATGATTGCATTCTACAGAAAATGCACATAGAAACTTGTGACAATAAGTAGGCTATTTGTATTTTAAAGCGATACCTGATAATATTTTTAGTTATGCCTAATGTTCAATAGATGGCGCCAGTATACATGACGCACACCTTAAGAAAAAAGGCACTACATGCAGTCGGCAGAAATTGTATACGCCTGCGCCCTTGACATGCTGCCGTCTCGCTGCTTTTAAACAGCTGCACATGAAAGTGGTAGCCACTGGATGTCAACCAAGACGACTCGAATAACGTTTATTCAAAACAATTATATTAATACACATAGAAAGCTTAGGGAAGTGTACGCTGTATTAAGGATATCGGCTGACCGTGTGTGCTGTACACGTAATGCACTGGACGAGCCAATTCGCTTAAAGTTCGCTGAGCAATATTTCATTTTCTTAGTCGGCATATGGAGACACTCCGCTCTAGATAACCCAGTCTCTGAGATGATCCATTTCTGCAATGGCGAGGGGTCTGTTTTCACGGGCCTGGATGGTAAAGACTTACCACTTACAGGTAATTATTATTATTATTATTTTGCAAAGGTTTATTCACCGAATTTAGATGGTTAAAGCGGTCTTCGTTTATGTAAGTGTGCGGTTTCCAATCTCTTACTCGTGGCTGGTGAAGATTTTAGTAGCACTGTGACTCACCTTTAGGACCAGGGTTTTGTCCTCAGTTTTTATTTTTTGGGGTTTGAAATGCCGTGAAATCCCGGTGCGGTTGCTACTGGAAACGGCGTTGACATCAGCACTAATGCACTTCACTAATGCAGTTTAGTTTGAATGTATCCGGATGTGTCTCTTCCTTGCATGTTGATCACTAGTCGGTTTGTTACACTAACTATCGCTTGTGATTACGAAACAGCGGCGCTTTTAAAGCGCATAATATTTGAGAGACATTATTAGGGACTGCCACGTTTTTCTTTAGTATTTGCTTCTCATGTTACAAGGATTTCTTTCTTTATCCGAGTAGACAGAGGTTGCCATGGGCTGTTTATCCTCTTCTGCGTTGAGAGTAATCCCTCCTATACTGGATAAAGTTAAACTGGGTCTGTGGTGCCATGACAGCCAACACAACTCCACAACATGACTAAGAAGCTTAAAAGAGAAAGAAAGCTTACAGCTAAACAACATACAGATTGTGTTTGTATATTACTATAGGTTGTAAATCATTCAGTGTTTTTTATGTTGCATGTAATGCTTTAATACTAATTTATGTCTAATATAAAAATGTAAATGTAAAACAATTTGTTCACATGACAAAAGACTTGTAATTGTGGGTTAAATATACTGCAGGTTGGCAATTTAATGTTAAACAAATAAGGTTATAGAGAAAATAAGTTCTTGTTCAGTCTTGTACAGATGTAAGGCTTGTCCTCTGCCTATAATTTGTTTTAGAGGTTTCCAAAAATGTGCACCATCCCATTTTTGATAGTAAGGGTGTTTTTCTCTCTTAAACACACATTTCTAGATATTATATCTCCTTTGGTCCCTCTCTGTATTTGTCTTCTACCTTGAGTTTGTTCTTCCTTGGAATCCTTTTCAGTTTGTTCTTAAAAGTCCCTCCTTTTCCAGTTGGATCAGTTCAGTTGTTTTCTCTCATTGCGTTCTTTGTGATCAAGGTTTTCCTTGACAGGTCTGGGCTTTGATGCTCAACCCTTTCCCTGCATCAGTGTGGAAGGGTTTTTCTGGTAAGTCATGACACTTGGCGGCCGTGCCTCACGGCTGTATCAAACATGTGAAAATAGAGGTGTGTGGGGGTGAGTGAATCACGTCACAAGTATTAAGCAATGTGATGAATTGACTTAAGTCCAATACTGACAGTGCCAGAGCTGGTGTCTCCAAGCAGGAATGCTGACTCTAGACTAGAAAGCACTGGGCCATTTCAGCTGAATGGTTCATGACAGGCATTTGGCACAATGAGTAAGAACAGGGAGCATGTGGCATCAAATTCATCTGGTGTCGGAGAGCCATTCTACAAATAAATGATGGACTGTTGATTTGTGGATAAAAGACTGGCTACACCGGGGGGCTAGCCTACACTGTTTCAGCTCTGTCTGGTTTACGGATTTATCTCGCATATCTCACAGTAGTTGTTCCCCACCAAAATGCTTCTCTTTTTCTTTAGTTAGTCTTAAGAAGCTCAAAGTCAACAGGAAACGCATTTGCAACCCATTATACTTCTTTAATATGTATTTGCCAAGTGAGAAAGAATACTCAATGAGAAAGAAATGTAGGGCGGGAATGGATTTGATTTGTGAAAAGTGGGCGTTCCATGCCAGAATAAAACCAGAATTGAGTTTAAGATTACACTCAATTGTGAATGACTGCTCTCCTCCTGAAACACACTGCCAGCTGAAAATCACTTTTTGAGCTTGAAGCTTGGTTGGAGCTTGAAGGTCAAATTAAAGAGGATCTTGACAAATAACTATGGTAATATGATTAGAATTCCAATCTATTGTTATTTGATATTATTGCCATAACACTTACTAGTTAAATTTAGCCTCTATCGAATTACTGTGTTAACTACTGGCATAATATTACAAAGACATTCTTTACAACAGTAGCCTAAATAAAAAGTTTTTGAATATTGATTAACCGCTTGTACAATCTAGGTGACATCTAATTGACAATTATGAAGAAATAAAACATTTTTTCATTTTTGTAATAACATGCACTGAAATAAGACAGGCAGTGCGTATTAGGAGAGTACATAGGTTAAATGTTGTCTCAATAAAAATGTTAGGTCAGCAACTAAATAAGCACACCTGTTCTCTGGGACAATGCTATCTTTTTAGATATGTATTGGGTGGGACTCATTTGTTTTGCAAATGTGGGCACCATGAAGAGAGCCAGTTTGAATGATGTCATGCATTAAAATGACAAATCCATAGCAAATTTGGTAGTTGAAGCAATTAAACTGCTTATTATTGTGTCTGATATATTGGCTCTGACTAAGGACTTTAGGTTGATTTGGAAGTAGACCAAGACTACATTAAGTCTGAAATAACTAATGCTGAGACAATCGTTTGTGGCTGTTGTAAGCAAAAGCAGTTAATTAAGCAGAATCGAGCCAGCAGGTAAGCAGTAGCTATTTTACATTTTACAGAGATTGCTGAAGTTGTCAGAGGAAACCTTATTTATAGGAATCCGGAGCCTGGTCATAAATTTACACCTCTAAACTTAAACATTGACACAACCCACATTGTCCTCAGTGACCTGAGTCTGTTAAGACACAGACTAGCGTGAATTGGCAGGAAAGAGTGTAGTCTGAAACAAGCTCCTTTGAGACATTTGTACCGGGATTTAGCCATTTCCTTAGTGACTGAAATGTTAATAATGTTTATTACTTCATATCCATCTCATCGCGCACATCTGGACTGTGTGTTTCTTGGCTCTTTTCCTGGCCTTGTTCTCTTTGAGTTTATATACAAGACGTGATTGCGCCACAGTTTCTTTTCAGAAGGGTTTAAGATACACAGCAACTTCAGAAGTAAAAGGAATGTTTCTAATCTGGTACTACAGGTTTTCAATTTAAGTGACAGTTTTTCAGGTTGTAGGAGGTTGTCACAGTATTCAAACTGCATTTTTTTAGGTGAAGTACTGTTGACTCTGTAAATAGGTGGAAGAAATGTCAGCACCTTTTGTATAAACACAAAACACTAGGATGTCACATATGGTCTCTATTTTCTGGATCTCCAGACATCATATGAGAGTAATTATGGGAGGTTGTATGATGTTCAAGTCACAAAAGAGAAAACTTCAGACAAATCTAATTTAGACATTCAAAGGCTGAGGCTTATGGGGAGACAGGCGTGTAATCATATCTGTTGGAAACCGGTATTTACCTCACAACAATGGACTATAGCTATTGACATACTGCACTTTCTATTAGAAAGACTTACTGTAAGTTTGCTGTTATGTTTTAGCAGTAGTCAATCTCAAATCCACTGCTTCTGACATTAAATAAGTAACATTTGTGTAACTTGTGTAATTACAAACAAACTTGTAAAACGTTTGTATAATTTCTTTGCCAGTAGTAGAATCAAGTTTCTCAAACACTTTTTCTGTCTGGCATTGGTTGAAATTTACCAATTTACCACCCCAATGTTGCTGTGTGGCCATTCACTCAAAGAAAACAATGTTGGAAGTGCCATAGATGGATTGTTTTTACACTTTTTTATGCTTCTACCCAAAGATTATGTGTAGTTCTCTTTGCACATTGCAAAAAGTTAATTCATGCTGAATGCAGAATTTAAACTTGTCATTTGCTACAAAATGGAAGAAAAAACGGAGCCAGCATTACACAGTTTACATTCAACTGTTTTTAATAAACAAACAGAGCGACAGCTTCATTATTTGTGTTGGTGTTTGACCTTTGAACATGTGTTGATGGTGTTGATTATTATCTGGTGTGCATAGTTGGACAAAATGTGCACAGTCAGTGTTGTATATCATTTGTTGTGGTTTCAGTTGAATCTCAGAATCCCACTTCAGCTTCAGTTTTTTTACTTTCATTTGCCCACAGTGATGGCCAATGTCAATGATGACCTTACTGATTCATCTGCCATTAACTGCAGTCTGTTTTACAATGTCTGTGAAACCAATTTATCTGTTAATCAATTCCACTGTTATTATGAAAAACAGAAACGTAAAACATATAATGGAGTGGTGGAAATGTAAAACATATAATGGCTTGTACGTAAAAACATATAATGGAAATGTAAAACATACAATGGCTTGATTTTCTAAATCTTACTCTGCATGTTGGCATGGCAATTATAAATAAATATCTGTGCTCACCATAGTATGGACTTGGTTAAAAATAATACTTTTTCACCTTCATCTGAAACTGCATGACAAAAAAAAACACTGAAAGGACTAATACTTTTATAGGTGAAAGCTCACTTTTGTAGGTGAAAGTCTTTGTGTGCAAGACAACCAAGAGAAACACCTTTAGGGTCTAGTCTGTCTGTCAGAGGGACAGAATTAAGATGAGGTAATGTATTTGATCATTGATATCCTTAGCTAAGCGCTATCAGTTTGTGTCTGGTTTCATTTCGCACTGCAAGTTGTGAACACACACACACACACACACACACACACACACACACACAGAGCAGTGATCAGCTATCACTTTAGTGCATGGGGAACAATCAGAGTTTAAGTGCTTTGCTTAAGGGTATGGCAGGAAACAGCAATCAGCAGTATTTTCTGTAAAATAACATCAGATAAAAAAAAAAATTTGGAATATGAAATAATGATAAACATTTATCTCCACATATATAGCACAGATTTGTTTGAGTGTTATCTAGGTTAAAGTCGACAGACCTGGGCTGATGTTTAACACTTGTTTGCTCTCTTTCAGGCTCGGCTGTCCTACGTTCGAGTGAAGTATCTCTTCCTCACTTGGCTTACGGTGTTTGTGGGCAGTTGGGTTGTTTATGTGCAATACTCCACTTACACTGAGCTGTGCCGAGGACGAGAATGCAAGAACATCATTGTGAGTATAGATCTTTCTGTCAATTACAGTCATTCAGATCTGTGGCATTTCTGTGGTGTGCAACCTAATATAACAATGTAACAGTGCAATGGCATTTTCAAACCTCAATGTTCAGACCATAAAATCATAGACACTTGTGAAGAATCAATTAGTAGCTATTGCTATGCTAACACAATTTATAACAACCACAATTTCATAATGACCACATACATTTAAAGAAGAAACGCCTTTAAAAGCACATAAAAAGTGGTCTGTATGATTCGTGTGACATGTTTAAAGTCCCTTTGAAACTACACAATAGCTTTGTCAAAGGAAGTATCAACAAAATTCTCACTTTTGGGTCATCTGTTTCTATAGAGTAAAACTTAACGCTTTCTTACTCTATAGCTCCACCTGTTGGTATTGTGGTAAAGATGTACTTCCTGTATTCAAACAAGCCAATACAGCTGTGTGTTTTTATATGAGCTTATACTTTCCCCATTTGGTCATTCACATGCTCATCAAAATGGCCCTTTCTATTCCAACAGTGTGACAAATACAGTAAAGGCATTATTGATGGCTCTGCCTGTAGCAGCCTATGTGAAGAAAGCACGCTGTACTTTGGAAGGTGCCTCTCCACCAAGCCGAACAATCAGGTATGACTCTACCACACAAACACTCTCACCACAGTCCTTAAAACTCCATATATCTTTTTGGTGTCACATTAACAGTGTTCCTCCAATGTTCTGCAAATTTCTCAGGTGTATACAAGCAGCTGGGGTGACCACGATGGGGTCATTAAGTGCCAGTTGGGTGACGTTCTGCACTATGAACTTGGAGACGAGCTGGAGCCAAAGAAAGAGATAGCACTCTTTGACAAACCCACACGTGGAACCTCTGTGGAGAAGTTCAAAGAGATGGTGGCTAGTCATTTGAAGGTATTCAAATTAAACTCTGATTCTTTTATTGGTTTTGGAGCACCTCCTGATTGTTAGCTAAGATATGCATTAAAAGTTCCTTTTAAAAGCACTTAGAGGAGGAGAATTTGCAAGGAATGAATTATACCCGCTATAAGTGTCATTTTAACACCCAATTCACTAAAGGAATTTTGCTAATCACAAACGTGCCACAGAATTAGCACTGATTTCATTTAGCATAGGGCATTTCCATAGCTTGTAGTGTTAAGATGTGGAGGATGTAACACTCTGCTGAGATCTGACAGCCATTACTGAGGCTGTACTGCAGCTTCATTACTACACCACTGTGATCCAGACACCTATCAAGACATTTGTCAGCTTTTAAAGTGCACTAGACTGTGGATGTGGATGTGTGCCCGGTTATAATGCTCTACTTCATCAATTGATAAAAACTGCAGCCAAAAACTGATCAATATAAAGATTTTTTCACCTAATCAGAAAGCTAGTCTAATGAGTCTAGTCTAGTCTAATAAAAATCTCTGAAAGACAGAAATGACTTTGTCAGGCAAGGTTTTAGACACCTTTTGTTTAAAAATGCATGATGACCAAGATACTTAATGGTAAAAGTAGATTTAAAAGACATGGGTTTTTGTGCTGCACACTGAAACTGAGCAGGTTTTCATTGAATTTACTCTCTCCAATGGGTACTGTTATAGATAAAATAGTCTCTGATATTTATATGACGTTTCATGAAATCACTGCTAATTTTATATATGTTCTGCTTGTCATTGTTGTCCTGTAGGCTAAGGTTGGAGAGCAAGCCAGTCTCTCTAGTCTGGTAACCCTGATTCTTTCAGTGGCAGACAGCAATAAAGACGGTCATATCTCTCTCCCAGAGGCCAAGTCTGCTTGGGCTTTATTGCAGCTCAACGAGATTCTCCTTGCAGTGGTGCTCCAGGACCGGGAACACACGCCTAGACTTCTGGGCTTCTGTGGGGACCTGTATGTGGTGGAGCGAGTGCCCTATGCACCGCTGTATGGACTCAGCCTTCCATGGCCAATGGAAATGTGGATTCCTGCAGGTGTCCGTCGAAGCATGGACCAATGGTTCACACCTTCCTGGCCCCGAAAGGCCAAAATCTTCATTGGCTTGCTGGAACTCACAGAAGACATCTTCCATGGTACCTTTGGAAGCTTCTTAATGTGTGACATGAGAGCCAGTACTTTTGGTTACACCGATCGGCATGACCTCAGGCTGGTGGATGGGCGGCGTGTAATACCTGAGGAGGCTTTCAAACAGGCCATGATCCTTCAGCACTGTGAAACGGATGAGGACTGCGTGTATGGCGTGGACTGCAGGACCTCGTGTGACCATGCAGAACATCGCTGCACAACAGAGGTAGATCAGCCTAACTTGGCCAGGGCCTGTGGAGCACTCAAAGATTACCTTCTGAGAGGAGCTCCTTTTCATCTACAGGACGAGCTGGAGAAGCAGTTATATGCCTGCATGGCTCTCAGGGGTTCAGCTGAGCAGATGGAAATGGAACATTCGCTCATCCTCAACAACCTCAAAACATTGCTATGGAAACAGATCTCACACACTAATGACTCCTAAAGAGAATGAGCTACGGGGATGACAACATTCAGAATATTGAATGTCATTCTGAGGCACTTCAGGCTAGACCATTAGGAATCTGGTCAGAGTACAAAATGCTGATAGAAGAAACAGTAGAATTGCCTTTATTTTGATAGGCTCAAGAAAGGACAGGTGGCAAGGTTAAACGCTGCTCCAGTCTTCACAAGTTCTTTATCCACGATAAAGATAGAATTTAAACAGCGGCAAAATATGCTCAGGCTCAACCTTTTGAGTAACATTCTATTTTGTGTCCTTGTCTTCACAATCGGTCATACACGTTCAGTGATGCTTTTTTACACTTCTTAGGAATGTAATGACGGAGCAAGTGTTATCTTTGCATCCATTGTTGGATATTAACAGAAAACTAAAAAAGGCACTCACCTGTGATTGTGTACATCACATATTGTAATGTTTGTCATTAATGAGCACAGCAAAAAGAGCCATATTAGAGCCATTGTGAATGGACAGATGAATCAGATGCTATGATATGCATGTGGCCAGTAAGCATTTCGATTTTCATTTTGTGAAATTGCCTTATTTCTTGTATTCTTGACAGTTGATGGAGCCTAAGTACTTAAAAACAACTTACAAAGCAGAGCAAGATTGCATCACAAACGTATTGTCTAAATGTTTACAAGAATGAACCACATGAATCAGAGGAATGAGGCACTTATATATTATGGAAGTCCCATGACATTGTCGGTCTGTTATTTATTTAAAATTGAATTATTTTGGTTTGTTGGGTTCCCAGTCTGTACTCATATGTAGGCCCACATGGTATCTGACCTGGTTTCCAGGCTGATTTCAGGTGGAGATTATGTACAATTCATTTAAATAGGGCAATATACTGAAAATTGGTATCAGCCAAAATTATGCCAAAGGGTGGGGAATGTATGAAACTTTATGGCAGTAATTTTAAGCCCAAGTAACTTTCTGTAATGTTATGCAGGCACAGATTTCATATGGGACTGTTTGTAAGGCACATCTGATATAAAAAGTCTTGATTTGGTAAAATGACTTTGAAACAGTGTTTCTATCATTGTCAACATAATTCATGATGTACTAACAGAAGAGGTGCTGTATGTTTTTGGTGATTACATCAAGCATTTTTCAGTATGATGTTTTTGGATTGTACATTGTCAGTTTGTTTTATGTATTCATGAAACACACTGCTGCTGATCACGTGTTAACCTGAAAATTTTATACGATTTGAATGCATGACTTTGCACATTAAAAATGTAAAAAAACCTCCCAACTGGATCAAAGTCTGTCACGGTCAAATCTATTTACTCTGATCAGATTCTACTGACATGGAGCTGCTTTTTGTATCAATGACCACAAAACTGCATTCTTTCCAAATGATTTATTTGGGAAAGGTGCACACTTCAGAGCAGTAGACAGTTAATCTTTTCAGTCATCAGCAGCAGCCTCCTGGGCCCGGAGGAAGCTGGCCTTCTTCTGAGCCACACGGTCTTTCCTCTGAGCCAGAGTGAGCTTGGCACGGTTCCACCTACAACACAGTATTCAATACTGGTCAGAAAAGTAACAACATCAAGTATTCAACTACAATTACATTAAGTGCTTAAGTAGTTGACGATACAAACATCTAACGTGCAAATGTAAATGCTAATCTTGATTCTTCATTGTTGAGACTTTGATAAACATACAGGTACTTCCAATTTAGCATCTAAAAACTATTTTTAGAGCACAAAACATATTTAAAAAGCAATACATCACTTTAAAAGCTACAACAATCCATGGCCAGTCAAAAAGCTAGCACGCAATCAAAAAAGTTAATGTAAAAGCTTGAGAACTAACCTCTTCTTCTTGACCTCTCTCTTGGGCTTCTTCTCATGAACCGGGTTCTCACGGATGGCAGTGTGAGCCTTCTTGTACATTGCCTCTATCTGCAGGACACAGATAACTCAAGATTTATTAAAATTACAAGACACTGCAAATTTGTAATGTTTTGCAATAACTAAATGACTTAATTACTTCCAAAAAATGTATAGTCGGAATGTATAAGTTGGAATATTTTCTTTCTGTAGGTTGGTTATTTTTTTTTATATAACTTTCAGTTTTGAAATGTATTTTAAAATAATTTAAATAGGTTTTAGAAAAGCATTACCATATTGAAGGTCATATTTAACAAGATATTGCATATTTCTTCATTATTGTGCAACCTTATAATCACACCATTCAAAACTTATAATTAAAGCCATGCAAATACATATTGTATTAGATCCAAACAATAGGACACATATGTATAAAATAATCTAAAATAAGTATTTAATAAACTAATTCAAAGTACATGAGGTTAAATAAGAGTGAACTTAAACCAGCAGTAAAAAGTTACAGTTCTCTGTCAGTGATTAAATTAAGATTTTAACAGTTTAATAAGAACTAATGTGTTGTAGCAGCATGTTCTCTTACAGAGTCTGGTGTCACGCCGTTCTTGATAAAACGAGAGAACTGTTTCTTGTACAGTTCCTCGTCCTCCTCCATCAGATAGCTCATGTACTCTGACACATTCTGGCCCATGATGTGCTTCCTGTGCATCTCTGCATTAAACTCCTTGCTTTCAGAATCATATCCTGGGAACCGTTTAGTGCTGAGAAACAAAGTGATAGGTTTAATAGCTTGTTTAATGCATACTGACTTTACTGGCTAATTACCATTAAGAAATCATGTGTGAATGGGACCTTTTAAAAAATTACTTGTAAATTTGTTCTGGCAATTTACCCATAAGGGCAGCTATAACATTACTAGGACTTTACAAGTAAGGTGCTCTGTGCAAAAGTAGAACAGGCAGATGCGTTTACACTGTTTACGGAAGTTAAAGCAGAGATGTTAGTCTAATATGATGTCACTGGGTCAAAAGCAACTGCAGAAAATGTTTGAATTACAAACAGACTACATTCATATTAAACAAAGCCAAACCCTGTTATGTTTTAAAACACAAAATAGATGCTCACTCGCAGTTTACATTAGAGTTCACTGATATGTGTTCACTGATAAGCTGAAGTGTGAATGTTTCCTGTAAGTTACTGGTACAAAAAGACGCTGTTGCTTGTGTACACGGCACATTTGAGTATTTACTTGTAAAGTAATTCTGGTAATTTGCTGTTAAATTACAAGGATTAAGCACTGTGCTGCTCTATTGATTGCACTGCATCTAACCTCATGCCCTTCAATATTTACTTTTAATTTCCTTCCATTTTTACGGCTGTGACTAAACAGTCAACTAATCATTAGTCAAAGAGAAGTCACATAGTCTGTGATGGACAGATATGGTATCTATGAAATCAAATTTTTTGACCAAAATCTGGCTAAGATATCACATTCTTCACAAGAACTTGGAACATACATTCCACCATAATGCTGAAACGTTACTGCAACCCGATATAGTCATCTGTTCACTGTCACAGGAATTTCATGCCAAGATCTTAAGATAGCTAACAAAGCTCTCTTTGTCTGTTTAAACTTTCTCTTCAGCTTGTCCCACTATTAATGTTTATTTGTAATTACAGTCCTGACAAACACATTTTTCTTCTCTTTCTTGACTTACTATTCCCTTTCAAACAAAGCTAGGCAAAACAGAAAGCTGTTGCAAGCACTGACCTGTGGGGGATGGACAGCCCTCCATCCACTGCTCCTTTCAAAGCTCCGAACACCTTATTCCCTGTGGTGGTTCTGGCGAGGCCAGCATCCAGGTAGCAGGTAAATGCTGCTGGCTGGCCATCAATGCTTTCCACATTAAACTCATCACCAGTCACTTCAATCTGGCCCTCATACACCTTATCCAGGCCAAACTTATTCAGCAGCTGAAATAAGTAAATGAATAAATAAAAAAATCTTTGTCAAAAATCTTATCAGCATATACTACGGCTCTCTTAATATGCACACAAATCTAATTTGGAATTGATAAACAATTTGTAGTAAGTGAAGAAATTATATCCATTTGTTCAGCCAGCATAATCAGTATCTGCTACTTCTACACTGTTATCACAGCACAAAAAGTCTCTCATACAACTGAAAGGGCAGAGGAAACTAAATGTCGAGTGAGCGGATAAGGATTGTGTCTCTGTCCAGATTCATTATGATATCTTACTGCAGTGCTAAGACGCACAAGAGAACATTACAGATAGAAGCATTTTACACATTCACGCATATACTGGCTCAATAGCTGACTCATTCACTCACTTGTCTTTTCAATACAATGGTGTCGCAGATTTAAATAAAATCCTCTGCACGCTGTATAACATTAAACAATTAACCACCTGATCAGGCTGAGATGCATTCAAAAATAAAAACACGCTTCAGTTCAATGAGACGATTATACATGAATAAGGACATTTACCCTGCGAGCCAACAGCAAACCGGTGCAGTAGGCAGCTGCATAGTTTGTCAGGCCAACAGTGATGCCATACTTTGGCAACTCATGAGAGTAAGAAGCGCAGACGATCGCGTCGCCTTCAATTTTGGCATATGCGATCTGATGGAAACATACAGAGAAAAAGTTCATATGACATCACTGCCAACAGTGAATAATACAAAACAAATGATATTAATGTTATGCTGATGCATCCCATTACAAAATTATAACGAATAGTAGTTTACCTGGCAAACAATATCCCTATTGGAGAATCTGACGATCATTCTGTACTTCGGTGTGTTGTACTTGTTCTTGTCCTGGATGACAAGGCGTTTGCGGGCATAGTAGTCAGTTTTTCCCTCTGAAACAGCAAATAGTGTCACATTCAGGTCAGTGTCAACATTGAAAATAAGCCTTGACCAGAAATAACGCAAGGAAACATCTGAACATACCTCGCCTCCTCCTGAACTTGACCTGGTACCTCTTAAAATACGCCTTGTTCTTGACCACCTTAACGAAGCCCTACATAGGCAGTTATAATGCAGGTTAACCCACTGAGAAGGACAGTCACTGGTAAACAGATTATCAATCATTAAACACACGTTTTAAGCTTTAAAATATTTACACTCTTGGTCAACTTCTGTTTATTTAAAATAATACTCAAGCGAAAAGTTATTTTTAAGTATGTCAGTACGGGGGAAAGCTAAACGTTTATTCAAACGTAAACGTTTATAGTTTTTTCAAATAACATGCTTTGTTTGTTGCTCTGTTTGTGTCAGTAAAACAATTAGTAACAAATAAATGGGCTGTGAGGGAAGCAGACGTGACGTTTGGTCACGCTCAACATTAGAGACATGAGTGATCGATACAATCTAACGCAATCCTGTCGCTTCAGGTCACCATCTTTTAAGGATATTGCACTGAAATAGTAGTGGGTGGCGTGTAACCGGCTGAACAATGTATTTTGGTGATTTACTGACCATTTTGTGATCGTTTGTTCTCCTTTAGGTTGGGAGACTGAAGTCTTCAGACTCCGATACTGCTCCCGCTGCACTGAGAAAAGGAAGTTCATGCTGCGCAACGAGCGGAAAGTCAAATCGCTCGAAGATAAACGTGTATCTGCCCCTAGTGCACTGGAAGTGACAATGCAAGACATTTGAAACAAGCAAGCAAGGTTTCAATATTTCATCCATGTCATTTTATTTTAAAGAGCACTGGAAAGGCTTACAAAAATATATTTAAGATATGCTAATGCTTAATATATCTAACTATTTAAGATGTCTTTAAACAGATTGCCACAAAACGTATTTGCAATATAACAAATAATAGTTCCCTATATAGTACTAACGTTTAAGTTTATATAAATTCAGGCTGTCACCCTTAGAAACCACAATTTCCTCATTCTTTATATAAAACAATAATAATAATCATCACTTGTCTCAGCTGAATAGAACATAATAACAATAACATAAGTGGCTTTCTTTAAATATTGTTATGGCTTTAGACATTTACAAAGAACAATGCCACAAACACCTGCCAGACAATGTGAATAAATGTAAAATAAACATTATAACTTTGAAAACTATATTTGAGTGCAACTTCCTTAATTGGGTGCGGCATAATATAATGTAGCGGTCGCTCAACTGCTACGTTGGCACATGGTCCATATGCGCACTTTCGTTTGTTTATAAATAAAATATGTATGCCAACAACTTTAATCTTTGTCTAAACGGTTTGCCTCACACAGCACTGAAGAAGATTAACCTTACGATTGTTTCTTTCTGCTGTCAAACCGGTTTTGTCCCCTAGCTCAACGTTATCTCTGTATGACAGCGGAAAGTTGTGAGAAGTTGAAGAGGAAGCTGATCTGTCAGGTCACTTTAACAACAAGCCCCTTAGTCACTGGCTGTTTTGTGGAACTTTGACCAGCTTGTGAGCCTCTGCTATAAAGTAGCATGTGATTGTTATGCTGAAGTCTTTCCTCTGCGATATGGAAGAACCAGGTGTGAGAGACAGTGTCACAGGAACAAGTCTCAAAGATTTTTGAAGATCACTGCGCTCTCAAGTAAATTGTCTCCTGCAGGCTGGTAAGATGTGACCGTTGTTGCTGTAATCATTTCTTACAAAATCTAGATGCTTACAAAATCTTCATGCATATGTGTTTAAAGAAAACAATGAATCAAATGTATAGTATAGTTTAAAATGCCATTTCCTTTTTTAGGTCATGTAGGAAATGAGATGTATTTAAAAAAGCACAAATTAATTTGTAAATAAAGAAAGTCATGCTATTTTTTACAATTAAACAACACTGTTCAAAAATAACACAAAAAGTTTTGTGGTCATTAACTATACACAACAGGTTTAACCTGTAATGTCATTACTTTGCTATAGGGCAACTATCTGAACTAAAGGGGAGCTGCATACCCAGACTATAAATGACACTGTAGCAAACTGGTAAGAAGTTATTGAAAGTGAAGTCAAATTCAAAAGGTCTAGCATAATCATTTGCAGGTGCCATATTTTGCGATCTAATGCAATTGACTGTTTTACGTCTTGCTTTTGGGTGAGTCCATTGTATTCCATAACTGACCTAACTCAAATATGTTTGATTTGTTTAGCTCATTAAAGAGGCTTGCTTCCCTCTGGGCAGTAAAGATGGACTCTCTGACTCAACCCCCTCTGTCAAACCCACTAGGATCACAGCTCAGTCCAGATGAGATGAAGTTACTTGCTAAACTAGAGGAACAGAACAGGTCACACACTCCTATTGAACATAAACTAAAGATGTTACACATTCACACCCGTGCACACTGTGTGGCAAACTGTGTGTCTGATGTGTTACTTTTCAAATAAAAACAATATACACAGTTTACATGCACAATATACAGTTTGTGCTTGTTTTTTAAATGGTCCTGTATTACTTACCTCAAAGATGATGTAATTTTTTTTGTAATTTGAGTTAACTTTCTCAACAGGCTGCTAGAGAAGGACAGCAAGTCTCTTTACTCTGTAAACAGTGTCCTGCAAAGTCCCTCCTCACCCAAGATCTTCTCTTTTGAGGAAGACATATGGAGTCAAGTGGTCAAAGAATGGGATGACTGGAGCAAAACTAAAGTCGGACAGCTCAAGGTGACAGACCAATGAGCTCAGTCAGATCTGACTCACATATATTTTAAAAATTAGTTTGAATAGATAAAAATTTGCTGTGATTTTGGCCAAATAAGATGCATTCCTGCATTAACATCTGTAATTTCTGGAACAGCATTCCTAAAAAATATTTAGGAAAATATTCAAAAATATTAAACACTACCTATTGCCTAAACCCTAACCACTGCTTTACCAGTTGAGCTACAGGAACACATCTGTATGTCCAACAATGACCTTTAACCTAACCTACAATTTAATTTGATGTTGACAATTGTGTTAAGCCAGAAACTTTTACCACCTGCAATCACAATTCCTTAAATAACCTCTTTCAGGAGCTGATCAGGAGGGGGATCCCGGCTCACATGAGGACGCATCTGTGGCAGCTGCTGTGTGATGCTCAGAACGTGGGTGTGCGGCAGCAGTACCCACAGCTGCTGAAAACCTCCTCTCACTCTGAGACACTCATACGCAGAGACTTGACACGCATCCTTCCACAATACCAGCTGTTTCAGAGCCAGGACCCCCCCAGACAGGAGGCGCTCTTTAATGTGCTGAAGGTCAGCCTGGTTAGAATCTGATCCCCTAAGTACAGAGAAATGCCATTACTACAGTAGTTCTATATTATATGTGTGCTGATTTACACCATGCTGCTTTTATTACAGGCTTACTCTGTTTTAGACCGAGAAATTGGCTACTGCCAGGGAGGTGTGTTTATTGTGGCTTTGTTGCTCACTCAGGTAATGAAAAATGGCTTTTATAGGATTTTATAAGCTTGAATTGTAAAGTTTTTATTTTAATACTTTGTTTTTATTATTTTTGTTTTTTTTGTCCTACATGTGACTATCATCAGATGCCTGAAGAAGAGGCCTTTTGTGTGTTTGTGAGGCTTATGAAGGACTTCCAGATGAGGGAGCTCTACAGATCCAGTATGATTGAGCTTGGCTGCTGCATTTACCAGTTAGACTCTATGATTCAGGTACACAGTTATAAAGCTGCCCTATTTTCAAGACCCATACATTACTTATAAACTGTCTCTTCCAAAATCCACATGCTGAGTAAGCTAAATTAAGCCTAATGTCTTCCTGCTTCTTAAAATAAATTTAAGCCTTATTTCTAAGAATTTTGCTGAGAATTGCTGAGTTGCAGCTCTGCACAGTGTTTGCAGACTGCTGCCTGAAGACATTTTTCTGTCTGATAGGAGCAGCTTCCAGAACTTTACTCCCACTTCCAGACTCAGGGTTTTCTCACCTCTGTGTTCTCCTCATCCTGGTTTCTCCACATCGTCCTGTCTTCCCTGCCCCTTCCAGCAGCCCTGAGGATTTTTGACATTTTTATGTGTGAGGTATTTTAAAACCAAACAGTATTTAGCAAAAAGTGCCACAGGTTCAAGACGTGTTTTCAAGCTGAAAATCACAGTCATTATGTGTAGTTGTGTAATTGTTCATAGGGACTGGAGATTGTGTTTCGGGTTGGTTTGGCTTTGCTTTACATAAAGCAGGAGGAACTCATTAAACTTGATGTAGAGGGCATGATGCAGGTGAGGTCTGCTCAAACAAACTGTGTTTTATTTTGTGTTTGTTGAAGTTGATTTGTCAGTGCACATCAAATGTTTAACCAAACTCAAACTTTCTAATGTTTTTAGTGCTTGCAGAATGTAGCACAACAAGATTTGGATCCTGATAGGATGATTGAAGCAGCATATCAAATCAAATACAACCCCAGAAAAATGAAACAGTAAGTGTTCCTTTATCAGTAAAACATATCTTCATGTGCTTTGTGTATTCAGCTGTTTTGTTTGTTCAACTTATTTTAGGTTAAGAAAAGATTATGCATCTATTAAAGCAAAAGAGCTGGAGGAGCAAGAAGAGTTAACTGTGAGTGCTTGTTTTTTCTTTTCAATTAATATTTCCAGCAAATTCTGTCTTTAAGCATGTGAGTGATTATGCATCAATACCATGTAGATGTAGTTTTAGCCATTGTGTAACCAGTTTAGCCTAGTTTGTTGTCTTGCTTTTACCCCAGGCACTGTACTCAGAAAACAAGCGTTTAAAGCAGCGCCTTCACATACTGGAGAAGGTGAGTAACAGTATCTCTCCCCCAAAGTGAAAATTATTAGATCTACTGTTTACAATGTTGATTGTTGTTTTTGTAAGATCATGTCCTTACACCCTCACCCCTACAGAGATGTTCTGAGAAACTGGTGTCACAGCTGAAGAAAGAGCTTGAGAAAACTTGGCTAAATGCTGCCAAATCACACAGCATGTTAAAAGAGATGCAGACTAGGATCTTGCAGATGGAAGAGGTGAAGACTTGATGTTTCACACAAACCTTTTTTATTTTTTATGAATTAGTCAGAGTACCTAATATTTGACCTATATCTCTGCACTGTAGAGCAGCGCGGGGCCGGATGAGGACAGTGTGGTGTTTCTACAGACAGAACTGATCAGCTGTAGACTGCGGGAAGCAGAGGCCTTGACAGAACTTAAAGAACACAAACAACACATTAAATCCATGAATGAAACATGGCAGGTGTGTGTGGATGCTAAGATGTGCAGGGTGCATTACCAATGTTTATTATCAAGGGTATATTCAAGCTTAAATGTTTTTAAGCTAACCTAGCTTAACAACCTACTTAAATACTTGGATGCTTACTATTTATTATAAAGTCTAGAAATTAGTGTTATTGAGACAGTTTGAAATGGTTAATACAAGCTAATATTACTAGTAAAATGGGCTTTTGTGTGCTGTCTAAACTGTTTTGTGTCTTGCTGATGGAACATAAAAATATAAAACATTTCTGTTTTTGGTTCCAAAAATGGCAATATAATATCAATATTCTGTAAATATTGCATAATAGTTCGTTATTATGTATTTATTGTTTAGCTAAATGTTGCTAAATGTCTCTGCAGATGAATTGTGGATGTCAGGAGAGGGGTGGCAATGTGCATAATATACTGCAGGTGGAGCTGTTAAGCTCCCGATTGAAAGAAACTCTCGCTAAGGCTGCAGTAACAGAAAGCCGCCACAGACTACTGCAACTGCAGACAGAGGTTACAGCCCTCACATAATCATACTTGACATACTAGAGTTCAGAATTTAGATACATTGTAATACTTGTGTTAAAAGATTATTAAAAGCTTCCTGATTTTTGTTTTTCTGTCAAAAGCAAGTGTTGAGTTTGCACTTTCAGCTATAAATTGCCTTTATTTTTTGTTGTTTTACCATAGCACATAATAATAATTTAAACATGTACATTACTATAAACTATAAATGATTTATAAAATGCACAACTACCATAAAAGCATTTGGAAATTCTTATATTTCTGCATACATCCCCACTTTTTCCATTCTTATATTTTATATATAGCAATTAATAATCAATATTATACATTTCAAAGTTGCATTCAGATTTTACTCTTAACATTTGTCGTTATTATTGCAACAACTGTTGTGATGAAACATCAACGATTTTGAAATTCTTATCTCTGAGTGGGACACAATTAAAAGTCACTGTCTATATGTCTGTGAGAAATCAGTCTTAAATCAATTTAAAACATAATGAAATCAGTTTCCCTCTTTTAGTACTATAAAACAATGTTAAACAATAATACCACACTTACACATATGTGAATCGATTCAGACTAATATTTTTGTCTGTTACCATTGTTATCATCTACATAAATTCATTTTTTTGTTTTCACAATTTAGAACGAAATTCACAGAAACCAGCTAAAGCGAGTGGAGGCGCATGTTCACAGTCAACGACATCATCTACAGGAGCTGACATCACAAAACCAAGATCTGCTCAACCAATTACAACAGAGCAGACAGCATTCTCCAACTGTCGAATACAAGGTAACACCACACCTGACATCATCCATTATGTGACAATCTGAAGGTGGCTAATTACTATGTCATTTACCCTCCCAGACATCCTTGGGTCTAAATAAATCTTGGATCACAAACATCATTAAACACAATTTTTCTTCCTCAGTGCAGCTTTGTGTTAACGCCTTCCTTTAACTCAACGGTAGAGCATTGGGTTAGCAGTGCTAAGGTTGTGGGTTTGATCCTAGAGACAATTTATACCTAGTGGAATTTATTAGTAAACAGTATCTAGTACAGCATCTGACTTTAAATAATAAGTTATAAATTATTATAAATAATAAGATAAATCTAAATTAAGATAAATAAGGCCTTTTCTATAAGCACTGACTGTCCTTTGTGAAGGACACAGCTCACTCTGATCAGTTACAAATTCATTTCATCATCCCACAATGACTTCGCTGAACAAATCTATTGAGATATCTGTTTATCACCCAAACATGCTTAAAGGAACCAGTATCTTCTGCTTTTTGCAGAAACAAGGGACGATAAGATCTTTCTCACTCTTCTGGCTGATCCTTCAGATGCCAGCGTAGTTCACACTCTTAGAGCAGCTCTACACATCACACTTGTCTCTCAGCTTATTTATGCAGAAGTGATTTTGCAAGAAAACACCAAAACTGTATTTTTCTTTGCAGTGAAATGCAACAAACGTTCGCTGGTATTTATAAGACTGTAAGCAAGCTCTCCACCGGATGAGCTAGTCTGGCATAATAGCGGTTGAAGAAAATGTGCAAATGACTTCAGATCTGATTTCAAATCAATGAACGTTACTGCAATTGCAATTTATTGCACTTCAGTGATGTTTTGTTGGTAAAACCTGGCTGTAAAATCAATGTTCTTTCCAGCCTGTGCTGGTTTTATGAGACGTTTATTCTTTTCCAGCAAAACCGTAAAGAAAAGCAGAAGGAAGACGCGAAGAACTTAGTGATCATTGAAGATCTTCAAAAGCAGATCACAGATTTACAAGCTCAAGTATGTTTGACCCTTAATGTACATAAATGGAACATTAATTACATTAAGTACCTTAAGTACAACATTAAGTACAGCAATGTACTTATCATTGGAGTATCATTGGAGTATTTGCAGATAACACAAATATGCTTTGCTTAAAATTTGTGGTTGGAAAACCAGCACTATGGTTCTAATGTACATTTAAATCAACAACCAATTATGAAACATTATAAGGGTATGCAAAACATAAAACATACTGTTATTTTTTATTTACCTATAATACTCCTTAAACTAACTTTAAAAATGTAGATATCGACATACAATCACATGCATGTTCCTCTACTTATTTTGCCAGCTAAATTCTAAAATTGATGCGCGTTAGATATAAACTTGCTAGCCACATATTTTACATGTCTTGTCAGGATGGTGTAGCCAGAAAAATAAATCTTCAAGTAAGACTACAGATTTCGTATTTAACACATGCATAGTTTTTGTTAATGTATATTTTAGCAACATCACAACATAGCAACATTGTTGAACATAATTTAATCTTTTGACAAAAATTCAAAATTTTCATTTTTATGTAAATTCCCAAGTGCCTGATAAGTCATCTGAACCGTGGTCACACATGCATGCTATGAACCTCTGATACCAGAACTTCTGCTAATTGAAAGAACATTTTCTCAAATAGCCACACAATGGCCAGGAAACTCTTAGCACCTCTCAACACGTCTGACTCCATGTGATTTGCAGCACTCCACTGTTCAGTAGATTTACAACCAGAAGCCTGGGCTTGGAGGTTCACGATGAGCATAGCTGATTACAAAGATAACGGAAGACCTCCTCCTATTGTAAAACGTTAACCATACCATCTGGGTTATTATTGCGCTGCCGCATAGCATTGTCAAAATTGCTAGTGAGATAAACTGCTGTTCACATGGCTTCCGCAACAAAAAGAGAATAAAGCCTTTTTAACAAACAAACAATCTGTAATATGTACGAATGCATCTTCCAGTTTGAATACAGGAACTTTTGGTTCATGATTTTTGTTGAACTCAATAATTCCACATTTGGAATGTGGAATTATTTGTTGGATCACATTTGTGTGATCCAACATTTGTTGGACTCAAATGTCTAATGTTATCACATCACATTAGATAATCACAAACAGTTGACTTTTGTAAACATGATGTTTCTCATTACATTTTCTGTGACTGAAGAAGTTTGATTTGATCACGGTGTAGAGAAATCTCCAGTCGTTTTAATTTTGCCCCTAAAGGAGGAAACCTATTCTCTGTCTGCAGCAAGCAGATATGCTGCCCGTGGTTTGAGGTTTGAGTTAGGGCTAGTGAGAAACTGCCATTATCAGATCCTCTGAATGTGTAATCACCCCTACACCTCATGTTCTCTGTCTGCTTTTCTGTGGCTTTGGTGGCAAGAGGAACCTGTCAGAATAAATTAGATTGGTGTTTATTTCCCATAATCTGGTGTGTTTCTGATAGCACTGTGCTGTACTGTCATAGACTGTAGATCTGCTTATGGAAAGCTTTATAGAGAGAGAAATTGTGCAGTGAAATAATTTCATTTAAAAAAGAAATTAGAAATGATTTGAATTAGATTTTTCTACAGGTGGGAACAATTGTAGGACTCCACATTCCATTGGGGCCCCATAACAATTCTAAATTTATTTTTTTAAAAGACAAGGGCCCACCACAAGCTGTCAAACAAACCTAATGCACTGAGAACCTTGAAACCTCAAACCATTATCTAACTACTTTATGTAGTTATTTCAATCACATACTCTTTAAAAAGATGCAGAGAAACCTTGCCCCAGAAGATAAAACAAAAATGTGTTGCAGAGGTCTAAATCTATTGCTGCAGTGATACTGCGTTTAAGTCTGTCATTGGTTTCCTGTTCTTGCTGTGAAGAAGAGGTTTGACACGTTTACACTCTGCTGAGCTATGAAAGAGAATGACAAGCCAGTACTATGCCTTTACTTCACATTTAAAGACACTGTATTTGATATTTATACTGGGATTACATTAAAGTCTAGATGCTGAGGACAGAGGAAAATTTAGAATGAGAATTGAGAGGCTGTGCTATATTGTAAATATAAATACGGTTGAAGAGCACGGTTGATTTTGATGGCCTGCAACTCCTTTACCACTGACATGAGTATATTTTCAATAATATGGTACAGCCTCATATATGCTCGTATATGGGTATTAAATGATGTTCTTCTATTAGAATACATAATTGTAAGTAGACTATAGTATTAACATTGATAGAAGCAACAGCTTCATCAGCACATAAGCATCAGCTATGGGTGCTGTCAAGTGATACAAACCGAGTGATGACAACGTCATAGATAAACGTCATGACAAAACCGCAGCCATTGACCAATCAGCATCATAGACCAGAACTATCCATTTTAAAGACAACAGCAGTAGTATTGTGTGTATAAATAATATTTATATATACAATGAGACTTTTCCTTATTGTCTCAACACAACGGTGGCCATTAAAACCTCTACGACACTTACAAACACGAATATTATAAGTAAGAGCTTTTCTTTACAACCACTATTGTAAAGCGGCACAAAGATTACTTCTCATTATGTTAAGCCTAATATTTTCATACAATATAATAATGTCATACAGGATCATCTTTGTTCTTTACAGATTCATAACCTTTCCAAGCAGACAACATCATTTTCCCAGCCCATGTTAAGGCCCTCCACATCCGCCTCTCATGAGCGCACCGACACCTAAAAATGGACAGCTGCCCTGAAGTCCCGTCATCCTGTCTCCAGCAGCCATCCAATGAGACGCTGAAAATGTGCTATTAACAGTGCTACCCACAGCTGCTGTGTACACTGGGCAGGTTTCTACAGCCCTAGCCACGAGGGCCACTGTAAGGTTCTTTAAGTGTGGCGCATGTCATCAAGTTTGTTGTGGAAATGAGAAGAGCCACATTGTGACAGTTTTGCCAGTAACACTTGAAAAGTGACAACAAGATTTCTCTCATTCTTGCTGAAAAAAGGATGCGGGATGCAAGCACTTGTGAGAAGTGTGACACTGTTCTTAAAGCCTGTCGGACGCTTAAATAGGTTTTTTTGGAGTGATTTTGTAATAGGAGACCACTTTCCTGACAATTCAACATAATTATTAATTAAACCCCAGTGACCAAATTATATTAAATAAGTTAGTTAATGTCTGGAATTGAAAGATTTTGGCCCTGGGTTTCCTTAGTTAAAACTATAATCTTCATATTCTGACAGTAGTGACAATTTCTCAGACGATTTGGCCATTTAGATGTTTAAATATGTTTTTGTCTTTGGCTAAGTTTGTCTGTGACATAAATACATTGTTTAGTTAAGTATAGATGACAAATTATTAAGCCAAGTAAGTTTCTGCACTTCAGTCTTATTTTGTGACATATGGTGCACTGTTATGTAAATATAAAAGATTGTACACTGTGTATTTGTGAGGATGAAATTTTATGAATTGATTTGTATGGTGTGTGTGTGTGTGTGTGTGTGTGTGTGTGTGTGTGTGTGTGTGTGTGTGTGTGTGTGTGTGTGTGTGTGTGTGTGTGTGTGTGTGTGTGTGTGTGTGTGTGTGTGTGTGTGTGTGTGTGTGTGTTTGTACATGTGTTTACTCAAAATATATTCATTATAAGGTGTATAAAGTGTATAAACCTTTAATTGCACACATAGTTCCTTAAGTCTTTAAGGTCATAGGCCTGTCTGCTTTAACTCCTTAGTTAGTAAAAAAAGAAGCAACAAATATATCATAATATATAAAAGCCTGGCGTTGGCTGAGATGTTATTCCTGTAAGAATTGGAGAAACCACACCTAGAACAAATATAAAACCGTCCCACACAAACAAGCGAAAAATCCGAATCTGATTTAGATCACTATGGGCGTCTATAGAAATCCGCAGACAGACTATCATAAGATGCAGTTTATAGAATGATCACTTCTTTTCACTTTCAATTCATAAACACGTTGTTAGATAGTTCGAAGCTGCCTGTAAAAGTGGGGCTAAAAGTTTGCAATACGTGATCAAACATTCGCATTCAGGAAGTTCAGAACTATTTAAGGCGAGTGTTTCGGCTGCTACAGCTCAAAACGGAGGCGGTCGAGCTGTAGGCATCTCTAGACAAGCGCACTGAGCGCTGCGCAACAGGTGAGTTACCAACAGAGCATGTGTGGATTAATGCGCTTGCACGCAACAAACTTTGTTGAAGGCTGCTAAATTATTCGGTTTTAAATTGTATTAAGCTACGATATCTTCAATAAGACTTACCCAAATTCAATAAGAATTAACCGAATCGAGTCTTCAACTTTTGATGAAAACGCAAATTATTTGCTCACAATGGATTAAGTTTCAGTTTTCAAGACAAAGGTATGTTGACGACATAGGCTAAGATTTTGCACAAAGATTTTGCACAAGACATATAAGGTATGTTATTATGTATGTCTGATGAAGAAACATTTAAATGTATTATTCAAACACTATACGGGCAGCACAACCGGTGTTCCCCACATCAAACCTTTTTGATCTGGCTGTTAAACTATGAATTTACTATGAAAAGTCTTTTGCTAACTTTAACTAGCCTGAAGAATTGCTTTTTTCTGTTTAATGCAGTTTTGTTCATGTTAAAGTTTGTTTGAGTAAGCAATGTGTGCGTAAATGTACAGACAGTAATCAAATATATAATAGCCAATATCAATTATATATTATAAATGTCGAATATACATATGAATCTCCTCAGTACGAGAAACGGGGGGTATAGATTCATAATTCTATCGGCCTTTTTAATACTGTGTGGTAAACAATACCCATGGTCTCCATTTCCAGGTTGTTACTTGGAAGTGAGCGCATCAGTAACGTGAGGCTGATATATCATGCAGAATGAGCATCAGTTTACTAAACAAGGCTTTGAGATCAAGTTGCCGAGAGAGCACACAAAATGCGTTGTGGGGAAACTTACTTTAAAATCGCGTTTTAGTCGTTTCGATTGCATATGAATTTAGGGTGAATTAAGGATTCGGTAAAGATCAGGTGCACTTTGCACATCAGTGCATTTACACGCTCTTTAAATCAATTTTGCGGCACTTTTTACGCAGGATTGGAGAGACGTAAGTGATTGGTGACCCTGAACCTGATAACGAAGTAAACATGCCGAGGTCGTTTTTGGTGAAGAGCAAACGGGCGCACAGTTATCACCAACCCCGTTATCTGGACGACAACTACATCCAAATTGAGAAACTTTTCACATGTCAAGGTATGAACTAAAAATGTCGTTAATTAGACCTTCATTTTACAGACGTAAATTAAACAGGCAATAGAAAGTCTGAATTGGTTTAGAACATTGCATTGTGGATTCAATGGCCTCTCTTGCGTTTAGAAAGTCAAAAGGTCCAGGTTCTTGAGAACACAATGGATGAGGGCAAGGATTCAGGGAATCATTCCCCTAAAGGCAGCATAGTGTGCACGGCGGATCATTCCTCTCAACAGTCGCCACTGAGCTGCGAGGGCAGTGTGTGTGACCGATCATCCGACTATGAGGACTTTTGGAGACCTCTATCATCAAGAGAATCTCCAGGTTGGCATTTTCCAGTGATACGTTGGGAGTTTGCGTAGCGTCTCATCCTACTTATTTTTAATGTGGAAAACGTATAATAATCCAAAACGTTTATGCAGGGTACTCTTTCTTTACGCTTTATTTTAAAATACATTTCACAGATCTGGATAAATGCCCGGTGTCTTCTCCAGACGACCCTCAGCCTTTTGACTTGAGTTTTCGCCCGTACGTTTGGGCCCGTTCAACATCCGAGCTCAGGCACCTCATTCAATCTTGCAACCGCCTCCCTGTTTCTATGGATTCTGAGACATCAATGGAAGTGTATGATACCATGGAAAGGCCAGGTTCCCACCTCCTCATTGAACCAACCCAATCTGGGCGTTTTTACCAGGACTATGGCTCCCTAAACACTAACCTCTTGGATAGCAGAAGTTTTTATGCAGATTTCAATATGTCAACAAAGGGATCAGAGATTGAATCAGAGTCTGACATTCTATGCACGCGCCTCCAACTAAACGCGACGTACAAATGCATTAAATGCACTAAGGTACAAAATAATTTAAAAGTCTGTTGTTTAGCTCTTTTATTTAGCTACTTAGTTTTTTATCGTTTTGTAACTTTTAAATGCACTTTCAGTCAAAGTTTGAACACACTTATTTTCATTATCACAAGATACCACGATACTTTTAATCAGTATAGACACATGTTGGTTTCCCCGTCACACTCCAAATCACTCATTTCGTTAATGAATAATAGATGGGTAATTGAAATGAATATGTATGGACACAATTTATATATACGTCACTATTTCAGGCATTAATAGGAAAAAGCTTCTAGCCAATTTAGTATGACCAAAGCTTTGACTGTTAAGAACACAAACTCGATAAGCTGATAAATATTACTACTTTCTTTATTAGGTGTTTTCGACCCCTCATGGGTTGGAGGTTCACGTGCGAAGATCACACAGTGGCACGAGGCCCTTCGCGTGCGAAATCTGCGGCAAAACTTTCGGCCACGCGGTCAGTCTGGAGCAACATAAAGCTGTCCATTCACAAGTAGGCCTGCACTGCTATGACATTCAGTAATACTTAAACTATTACAAGCCATCACTAATTATTTTTATTTCAACAGGAACGAGTCTTCAGCTGCAAAATCTGCGACAAGAGCTTTAAGAGGTCATCCACTTTGTCCACACACCTCCTCATCCATTCGGACACCAGACCGTACCCGTGTCAGTACTGCGGCAAACGATTCCACCAGAAATCAGATATGAAGAAACACACGTTTATTCACACAGGTGATATTTTAATGAAACTGCTAAATAAAATAAATATTTAAAACTACATGAAAAATAATTACAGGCAATAACTAACATGGCATTATATTGCACCGGGCGTACCTATGCGTGTGCAAAATATTATTTGTGTAATTGAATAACGAGACTGATAAAAGTTTTTTAACTACGCCAGAAAGCAAGTCATAACGTGTTAAGTCTCAAACTGCAACGCTTTTTCTTCCTCTATTTTATAGGTGAAAAGCCGCACAAATGTCAAGTGTGCGGCAAAGCCTTCAGTCAGAGTTCAAACCTCATCACACACAGCAGAAAACACACAGGATTCAAGCCGTTCGGATGCGATTTGTGCGGCAAAGGCTTTCAGCGCAAAGTAGATTTGCGAAGACACAAAGAAACGCAACATGGTCTAAAATAAGAATGAAGGGCGGCATAGAATAAGATATTGATTTTCTTTGTTTGCACGTGACACTATACGCTTTAGAATTAGATGAGTTTGTTGTGCGATTTTATTATTTACTTTATTGTCTAATTTATTTTCAGCATTTTATAACAAGATGTATTTGTTTGATTAATAAACGGATATAAAACCAGTAGTTTATAAAATACTTTTACCTGTGTCTTGTATTAGGCCTGTAATTGAATCATTAATAAAGGGAAAAAGCACGATTTATTAAACATCATATACACAGTTTACGTTAAGCTGAAATAGAAATGACCTTATTTTAACCATTAGGCACTCCCTATACAAAATAAGGAAATAGAAACTCAATGATTTTCCAACAACACGAGAATTCCGTTATCAAGGTTCTTGAAAATCCTTTACAGAGATTGGATGGGACATACAGGCTATACATTGCCTGCACAATGTAAACCTCTGTCACCTGAAACGGAACAATGCACTACGATATTAAAAAAAAAGTGATTTATGATAATGATAAACAAATTACCGATCACTGATCTGGGTGTCTTGTAGATTCGAACATTTACCCTCACATTACTGTTTAGAGAAATTACTTTAAATGTGGTTTTGTGTCCATTTTATAGAATTTATTGGTTGCCAGTGTTGTGTTACCCAAAGAACTTCAGAACATCATCTTTTGTGTAACACAGAAGCAAAAAGAAATACAGGCTTTGAATGACAAATTAAAGAGATTAGTTACTCGTTTAATTTAAATTAGAAAATAAACGGACACATGAATTCCTCATTCCATCAGCATAGTTCAGACTACTACTAATAAAACATGATATTGGTATAACAGATAGGCTTTTATTATAAATTGTAAATATGTTTGATGTAATACATTATGCTTGTGAAATGATCGGGGGTTTGAAGAGCAGCACAAGGCTGTGCAGATCTCGGTCCTTCAGCTTCAGTTGTCTCACCAAGGCGGAGATGTACTCAACTGATGATGAACTTGTCAGAGACTCCTGCAGCAAGGGTGACACTTCCGTTAATCTACAAAACAAACAGGATTTAGCTGCATTTCCTTGTAAGCACAACTAACAATCACATAAATGACCAATTAATACATGCTTCTGATAACTTAGATGATGTCACTGACAGAGCATCATTTAATGGAAAACTTGCAAGATTACAATTTCTAGCCAATATTCGGCCTCTTCTGCTGTTCCTTAGAAAGGCAAACATGCTCACATACTCTACAAGGAGACAGTGAATGTTTTTTAATCTAGTCTTTAAATCACAAAGCAGAAATACTTTTTTATACAATTGAATGCAACAACACAAAATGTTAAAACTAATGTTGAGTCAATTATATGTCAACTAGAACAATCTAAATACTTGGGTTAAGGCGCCATGGTTTCAGAAGTCATCCATCCATAATTTTTTCTCTACGAAGCCAATGGGTTACTGCAGCGGCTCGTATTCAACCTGTTCTACAGTTTCTGGTGCTTTATCTATTATTTAGCTGCTCTCAACAAAAGACCACAGGCCAATGGCACACCTGACATAAGGCAGAGAGGAGTGTGGATTCAAATTATTCATGAGGGGAAAATAACAAGCCCTCTGCTGACAAACAGATTGAAAGCCTCAAATGTGCCCGCAAAACTATAAGATGAGCAAACAAAAACTCCCATTTCAAAACAGACCGAGATTGGTGAATATAAAACCATAAATCAAGCAACACATTTAAAATAAAAGAATTAAAATAAAATTACTTGGCATGAGAAACGCTAATTTCTAGCAATGCTAATATTTGTTGCATTACTGATGTGATTATAATGTATTATATTATTGCCTAATGAAAATTAATTGTTAATGTACTGATCATCATGAACTTTCTGACCCATAGGTCTGACAACATTGACAGACAATACATTTTAACACAATCACACTTCAGAAATCCTGTATACTAAAGCACCTAATTACTTTTACCAATTCAGAAATCAGTATTTTTTCTCAGGAATATATTTTTAAAGAAATTGTCATAGCAAAAAATGCATAGTTCCTAACACATTACAATGTGTTAATGTGTCATCCAAAGTCATGCATTTTTACTGTAAACAGTTATACAGTTACAAATTATTACATTATTACAAAGCATACTACATGTAAACATCTGGGCATGGGGGGGTAGCACACTCTTTAAACAGCTGAGGTATATTCAATCGTTCACATGGAACAAACAAATAAAGCTTGTTTTAGAAGAACAAACTCAGTTAACCAGTTGAAATCATGCAGCCAGTCAATAATAAATCAGAGCCGTGTTTTAAGGCAGATTTTGAAATGGGAGTGGTTTATCTGGCTTGTGTGTCGGATCTTCAGGTGGAATGTTTCCCATGCTGTTACCGCAACATCACGGATCCACAGCAATCAGGCCTTGATAAGATACGAGCTGGTGTTGACACAGACAGGGAGCAGCACGGAACTCCTCAGAATTTAGTAGCTCTGTCAAGCATTCATAAACCTGAGGGAAGTCATACACACCACCTGGCACAGTACAAACATGATTTTGTTACCATTTCTACCAAACACACACACACACAAAATCAAACCCCTGTTTTCTTAACTAAGGACTGCATTCTGAAATTGCCAATAAATTACATAAACTGTTTACTGTCAAGCCTTCCAAAAACGTGCTAGCGCTAGCAACTCCAAGGTCATGAGTTCAATTCTCAAAAGAATGCATGGACCCTAAAAGTGTATTTTGTGCATAAATGTTAAGATCCTCAATAGAAGCACCAATCTTTATCAATTAGACAAACATTAACTCGCAGAAAAAACAAATGCTCCCAAATCATATACACACAGACATAAATCACATGTCTTATGGCTTCACAGCGTGTGTGTGTATTCCTAAAGAGAAAACAGTGCTCCCTGATTTCCTCAGCACTGTTCCTGTGCAGTCAGGCCCTCCAGCTGTTCATCTCTCCAGCACATACTTTCACTGTCATAGCACAGCAGGCCACCGAGATGCCATAAAGCCCCAATCAACAACCAGCATCAGATAAACCCAAAACATTATCTGCAATTGCAATAATCTGAGTTTTTATATAAGCCTGTATATGTTAGCTTAGGTTGAGGAACAGTCTTGCTGACCTCTAATGGCAAATACCAACACATGTGGCGCTTTCCCAGGCATGAGCAATGGAAGAAAACCAAGCAGTAGTAGATAATTAGCTTAGTAATCTGAAGACTTGATATGCTGAGACCCAAACCTGATTGGATCTAAATACTTGTGTAGTTTTGACATACATTATGATGGGTGGAAAGAACCGCCAAACAGCAAAGAAATGATGGGTCAAGGTGCAAATGCAAGCATCATTATTTCTGTTGTTCCTTTTATTGCTTTGATCAAACCTGTAACTGTTACATTTTGGTGGGTAACATGGCCATTGGCCATATGGACATGAATTAAATTCAAACGTTTGCAGCTTTTTGTGGTTGATGTGTGAAACAACATTTGCACCAAACCATATTCCGGGGCCTGAATATCATGGAGACTTGGAGGTAGTCTTATTTGACGCCAACAAACAACCACCCAGAACATCACAGCAACATTACACAGTGCTAAAAGCCACTCTGACCATAGCGTCAGCATAGCAGCTTTCAGGCAACCACCCACCACACCCTCCCATTGTGGTGATGAGTTATACATGAGGATGAACCATTTTCTTTCCAAAAATATAAGAATCCTACTGTACTGAATATTCAATTTCAATACTCACACTAAAAGAAGAACCACTGCAATCACAGTCCATTCAGGGCTTTTGTGAATAATGTTTTTGTTTGTAAACCTAGAACAAATAATATATAATAACAATTAAGTATATATTACTACAAAATACACAAATGCTTTAATAAAAAATGTAGTAAAAATATTGGATATTGGATGTCAATTATAAGGACTTGCCCTATATAGATTAAAATTATTGTTTTAATTAGTATTATGTCTTGTAGACACAGCGCTCAGATTTGGTGACCTTCAACAGGAGAAACAGAATTCCTGGAAGCAGGTTCTAACCAAGGGTGAAGTGCCCCTTCAGTAACATGGTAAATCACCAAGGTAGTGTGACACACTACTTCCTGTTGACAACACCTCTATGGCAAATTACAATTTATGATCCGTGAAACTAAAATCCTTATGGTTCAGGCCAAAAAGGGCCATTGACAGATTGATAGACAAACATAAACACTGATTTTACATTGGCATGCATTGCCCTGTTCAAAATCATTGTTACCATTGTTTTGGAAAGGTGGACTGCAGGAACCCAGGACAACCATAGAATTGTTCTGAAAAGCAACACTAAATCATTTTGCAAAATGGTCAGTATGTAGGATTTTTACTCCTGATCTTAATGCATGATGCAGCTCACCTGAACGTCTTCACCAAACTGTTGATGTCATTGATGACATCACTCATTGTCAAGCGAAGGGGACCTACAACATCTTTCAAACTTTGGAAAGCAAAAACAAATTCACTGGCTTAAGTCCCAGAGAACTCAAACTAATGTCATTTTGTATCAATTTGGATAAAACTTCCAAATGCATTCATATATTATTTATATAAATATATATTTATAAGAAAAAAAATCTAAAAATGTATCATCTGAAGCAGTTGGCTTGACAAACAATGACAAACCGTTCAATAACACTGACCTCCTGTTAAGCTTCTCCACAGCGATGCGTTTCTGAATCAGGTGCTGTGCATGTGAATCCACTAAAGGAAGAGGAGGATCCTTTCCACTGTCCTGGAGGACCAGGAGAAAAGTGCACATTAATCAAGAACACAGGCGACACAAATAAATAAGATGCTGCATGATGGTGTCCCTCTTGCTTGGATGCAGCGCCCACAACTGGACTGTCAGAGTACCTACAGACACACGCAGAAACCCTATAAAGTATGTAGTCACTTCAGCCATACCAAAACATTTACAAAGCATTACCAAGCAATACCAAACATTTATTTATTTTAAAGAAAGACAGTCATAAGCTTGTACGTTGGTCACTGTTTTACAGTGTTTCTCAACCAAGGAGCCAGGGCTTCTAAGGTGGCCTCAAGACCTCAAGATGACTTGACAAAATAAGCATCTCAATAACCTGAAAGAGCTTAAAATGGTATTCTAGCAGAGTTGCTACTCTGGTGCTGTGACCATATTTACTTTTTGGAGGGAAATCAAAAACAGAAATGCTACATTTCTCACCTCTGTGTCCACACTCTCTTTGATGGAACCTGCCACATGCTCCTCAGGCAAAACACAAGATCCTTTATAAAACTGCCTCACTCTCAGCTCCATCACCTCAGTCTCTTTTCGCAGCATTTCATAATCAGGAGCTGGTGCACTAGGTCTGTCTGGACCCTCCTCCACCTCAACCTCATCCAGGTCATCTTCATCCAGTTTCTCTTCTGCTTGTGCTGTAGACCCTGTTTCTGAGGTGTAACCTGGACCATAAAGAAACTTCACAGTTTCCTCAGTTCTCCATTCTAAAAATGTTTGTCTGAGATGCTCTAATAGACACAGGCTGATGTCAGTAATAGCTGTTTTACCCTTATTATGATCCCTGAGACCTGCAGTTCCTCTCTTACTCATGCCCACCTGAGTGATGTTCAAACCACAACTCACACCACCAGAAGTAGGGGACGTGTTCTTAATTTCAGACTGTGAAGAAGTGCCAGTCTCATGATGGTTTACAGTGTGACTGGTACTGTCTCCTAAGTGACACTGATTCAAAAGCTCTTGAGTTCCTTCAACATCAGATTTTGCAGATTCAACAGGTTTGGGCTCGTCTTGTTCAGACAGACCTTCTTTAGTGGTTCCTTCTAGGTTTTTCTGTGGTAAACAGCTTTCACTGTCTGGTATTTCAGGAAGCTTTATTTCACTATCTGACCCATCATGATCACTCTGTCCATCTCTCTTAGGCAGTTTTCCCCAGTGTACCCGTACATGTTTACGCTGCTTATAAACCACACTAGAGACAAAGTCTTGTTCATTGTCACTGTTGTCACTCTGACTGAATGGAGGTGAGTCCCTGGAAGGCCCAACAACGTCTGGAACAGGATTCTCAATGTCCACTTCTGTTATAGGCCTGTCAACCAACTTTACTTCCTGCCCTGAACTGCCTCTGTAGACAAATAAATTAAATTAATTTAAAAAGCTGTTTCCACAATAATGTAATTTTATACCAAAACAGCCCTTACATGAGAAAGGACACCTCTCAAACTCTGTGTGTACATACCTGTCTCCTTCTTTCATCAGCTTAACCTCAGGAGGCCTTACAGAAATATGTTAAATGTTAGTTATTTTAGTTAGTTATAATGTATCTATTTTGACACTTTAAATAATCAAAGCACACTGCCATACACATTACCTTTCCTCCTTTCTGAGCCAAAGTGGAGTTTTCGAAATCTGGTGTTCAAAACATTTGGAGGCTTTGTAGCAGAAATTACTGCAAAAACACTGCAAAAATATCTAAATTAGAAAATATTTAATAAATAAAGTTATTCAAGACAACACAGTAAAATAAATACTTTTATACCTTTCTCTCTGTGATATCATAGACTTTATTGTTCTTGGTGCATATTTTGAACTGTTGAGTAGGTACCTGAAATGTATTTTTAATGATAAAACTTTCACTGATGAAACATGAAATTTAATCAGATGAATTAAAGCTACTTTGAGATTTCATTAAAATAAAAGCACAGCTGTCATGGTTCACAGAAAGATGCATAGAAAGGTTCTTACATTGATGAGTTTATTTGAACACAAAGGATATCCACACAGTTTGGCAATGGACCGTTCTTCCACTGTGTCCTTGTAGTTGGCAGGAGTAATATGCCATGCCTGCAGCATAAGATAACAGGAGATTCTCTTTGAATAAAAAAGGTAAAACACTATTACTGAATTATGAATTCCTCCAACAGATCAGTAAAGAGGGTTCGTGTACTTACACAATTGATGAGGAACTCCTCTGTCACAATGTCATCCAGGAGTCGCTCAACAATCTGCAAGGCTTTGCGCTCAAGTTCAAGCTTCTGTCTGAGGGTCTCTTTAACAGCCTCTCTTCTGTAAAGCATTAAGGTTAAAATAATTACCTTTATTGATATTACGCGCCTGAACTAAAGCGTATCTAAATTCTATAGAGCCAAAAGTCTAAATAAACATATGTGGCGTTAACTTACCTTTTCGCCTCATCTGCAGCAGAGCGTATTTCGGTTCCTTTTCCACCTAAAATTCAAGACAAAGTCGTGGTATCCGTTAAGAGTAACATGCTACTTTCCTTAAAATGCACACCATTTTTATAACATACTTCTCTTCTTTGGTTTTGAGGATCGGCTCTTTCTCGCCAGTTCACCGGCTTCCATGCTTCTGTTCTACAAAACAAAAATACTTCCGCCTGCGTCACACCACTACGGCACATCGCCAGTATCACACTTCATTCCGCCGCATTTGCCAAACATGCGGTGCTGTTTACTCAAAATATAGCTGTAAGTAAATGTACTTTCATATTTTTTATCTTATTAAGTAGCTGTACATGTTTCCGAAAAAATAAATGAACAGTCTTGCCTATACCGTGTAACGCGAAAGCACGACCTTCTGTTATACAGTTGATTTTAAGCACGCCTGTCGTGCAATGATTTTAGCAGTCTTGCTAATAGCTTTAAAAACAGCTTGACGTCTATTCAAACATTTATACACTCTTGTTTTGGAGGAGAGGGGGTCTGCTTATGAATATTGTTATGATTGTTCTCTTATGTCTTTGAGTCTGCTGTGTTGATTACGGTTAAAGTTAGAGCTGGAGAGAGAGCTTGACAGTGACGTGTTCCTTCATCTCTTTATAAAGATGTCATGATTGATTGTTCGTGAAAACGTCACTGTTTTGATGCTCTCATGTGACTGACTGATATCATATTTTATTGCTGATAAAGTGGTAATTTAATTATACAGAGAGTCTTGATCACCCAAGACAGTTCGTAGCATCACGATGGCTCTGGAACAGCTCAGCGATGTAGTACAGAGATGTGTAAGTGACTTTGTTTGTGTGCGTGAATTTGTATAATAATGACAGGGTGTCAACTGCAATCAGTCGCAGTTAATGTGTTCTGTTTATCTCCAGCAAACGATCAAGGATGAAAGCTTCCCACCAGAGGACTATGATTTATTCCTAACTGCAGGTAGAACCTGCATAGAGAAAGGAGACAGTGCCCAGGTACTCAGCATTCTAGTTGATGAGAAGAACAGGGTGAGTAGAATATGAGCTCATCTATATTGTGATGTATGAAGAGTGATTTTGAATGATCAAATTCAGTGAACTTTCCCCATTTCATCTCTGGTAATTTAAGAATATTGTGAGATGTATGGGCTGGAATCTACTGGGTCCACTGGTCCAGATCCTGTTGAAGAAGGAAGATAAAAACCTTCCACACTGTCATGCGATCCTGTTACATCTACTGGAGGTTTTCACAGTCTTATTCTGATACTGTAATAATGTGATTTAGTTGTGATTGTTTACATGTTGTTTAAATTGACAATGTTGTTCTGGGAAACAGGTTTGCAGTCCTAAAGAGCTGCTGGTGGGTTTGCTGGAGCAGGTGGAGGATGCTGACTCCTCCTCCATTGCTGACACTGTTATTCTTCTCCTCAAGCCACTACAAACAGGTGAATGTTCTCATTGTTATCAGTTGTTTTAAGCCTTTTATCTTTATTATTAAGAGTAGTATGCAAAGATTCCTTATATGTCACGTGCATAGAGACTACATTCCTATCAATGTCATATAATCATGAGCCAGGCATCTGTTTACAACATCAACTGACTTCTATAGACATGGAAAACTAGTGGTTGTTTAAAAATAAACAAGTACTAATTAAGTTGTTGGATGACTAGTTGATCATTATGACCACCTTACTTACTACAGAATGATGTTTAGTGTTTCATTCACTATAGTCTTGATTTCTTTAGATGCACAAAAGTGCTTCTGTGTCTGCCCTTGTCTTTAAAAGAAGTTTTAATGTATCATAAACTCTAAAATCTTAACCTGAATATTAATTTTGAAAATGTCATCTGCTCCACACAGTACTGCTAAGGCTGGGTGTTAAGAAGGCCTCCTCAGTGGGCATGGCTCTGTCCACACTGCTCAGTCAGATAGCCAGATTACCAGTACCCATCACCAAAGAGCAGGAGGAAGACGATGTTTTCGGCTTGTGCCGCACCTGTACAGCACTTCTGCAGTTTGTAAAGCCATTTGTTGATGAGATCAAAGATGTCATCAAGGATAACAACAGAATATTAAAGGACAATGAGCTCAGAGTGGAACTGCTTAAGTTGTAGGTGTCTGATTATGTAGTTGTGCCCAGATGACATCACACTTGACATCACACTTGATCAGAAAGGATGGGAGATAAATGTGTTTTGTTTTTCTTTTTTAAAACCAGCTGTATGAAGAGTCTGAGTGAGCCTCTGCTGGAGGTACAGCTGAAAGATCCTGAAACACTTCAGAAGTCTCCACTAAGAGAATTTGCTACAGAGATTCTGGTATTGGGTTTAATCTTATTTCTGTTTAGTGTACAGATGCCATTAATTCAAACATAACATAAACATAAACTAAATTTAAAGTAGATAACAAAATATCAAAGAGCTGTTGTTTTTAAAGGAATGGTACGTGGTTTCATAGGTGACAGTCCTGTAGGTGCTCAGGAGCTCAATCACATACAAAATTACATACAAAAGATGTGCTCTTCATGAACATATGAACTTTCTCAAGCAACAAGGATGTAAAGGGGCATTTATTGCATATATTTGTGTGTGTGTGTTAGTGCAAACCCCCTAAATAATCAAGGGGCCATTGAGAGGGGAGCATTTACTTGCAGAAACACTTTTTCTGAAAAATACCTATGCTTGGTTTGATATTTTGTTATCTATTACAACATTTTTTGATCTGTATACATTTTTTGTATCCAAATAAAGTTAAGTTAGTTTATATTACACACTTACCTCATTAAATATTATTAATGTATATTATGCTCAATCTCTACAGATAATTTTGTCCAATATTGGAGAGTCACTTCCTGATTTGTTAAGTCATAATATACTGAGGAAAAGGGAGGTGCCAGGCTTTCTTGAAGAAGAGGTCCGATATCCAAAGGAGTCATTGGCCTGCTTGTCTCACATGCTCTTTGTCAATCATATTGCCATGGACATTTTTCCAGCTGTTCTTAGGTATAGAAAAAACTATATAGCATGTCTCTACTGCAAATTTATATTGTTGTATAAATGAACAGACCCTATCTTTAAACAATCATTTTAATCCCTGTGCTTATTTTTAGCCCAATTTTTGTCCTTCAGTGCAACATGGAATATGTGGAGCTGTTGCTAAGCAGGTAATAATGGAGTTAATATTAACAGGTGAATGTAAATCTGAATGTGTATGACACTGCTGTGAAGGAGGTTCAGTCCCTTTGCATTTTTGTCTTCACCCACAGAACTGAAGAATCCCGTCTGCAGAAAGGATTGGTAAGTTTGTTATTGTTATTAAAACATCAAACTATAATTTGTCATCAAATATGCTGTCATCATTAGTTATATTTATGATTTCTAATAACTTATGACATTAATTTGTTGCATGCTGTCATAATATTCTCTGTTGTTCCTTAATCAGGAATTATATGAGAAAAGTCTTGTTAGAGTTGAAGATAACAGTCTACCTGTGGATCTTTTGGAGCTGAAAACATTTTTCAGTGTTCCACAGGTAAACAATCCTCAGCTAAATCAGTTTGCTGTGACTTGTGCTGTGTGAATATTTTAACAGTGAGTTTGTGTGTTTGTTTTGGTCAGATGATTCTAATTCTAAAACCTTCTGTTTTTCTTTTCTTTAGAACCTAATTAAAGTTATGACACTGTGTCCAAACCAGATTTTGGTGAGTTATTTATGTAGAGGTATTCTGTAATATGACTTTAGCAATGGAGTTATTGTGTTATTGTTGATGTTAATTTGTTCCTGTACACATAACCTCAGAGAACTAAAGGTCTTAAAGTGCTTCAGCTGAGTATTGACAAATACAACACAGAGGCCAAATACAAGTTCTTCAGGTGAGTCTTCCTGCTGAGAAAAGCACCTTATTACAACAATGCTTTTACCCTTGATAATACTGTGGTTCTCCATGGTGTTCTCATAGCTTTGCAAATAATGTGTTAATATAAAATATTATTTTTATTATTTTTAATAATATTGTTATTTTATTTTATTATTTTAATTATTATTAAGGTGTAATGTGGCATTGTTCTGTTCACAGAGGCATGCTGAAAACAAGTCACCACGCAGGGGTGGAGGGATATATAATCAAAAACATCAAAAATCAGATCGACTTTGCCCTAAAGGTATAGTGTAATGTCAGGAATGTGTGTATATATATATATATGACACATTAAGACGTTCTGAACTTTCATTCATTGTCATTAAATTCATTAGCCCTGCAATGGTAATGATTGGTTCCTGGGTAAACATCTGCTGCCGCTGCTACGGCTGGTGCTGTGCCTTCCACAGGGACCAGAAACAGACCTTCTACAGAACTTAGACCGGTGAGATTATTGACTCCACCTTCTAATTATTCTCCCACAGATAGTTCAGTTACAGCCATTTGATTGGACAAAATTGTTATCTGTTTGAACAGAATCATGGAATCATTGAACCTCCTGCGATACATGCTCATCAGAGATAAAGAATGGGAGAATGAGGTACCCTAATACCATGCAGTAATAACAATGCATTACAAGATTTTAGTGATCATATGAACATCATATCATCATCATCTTTTACAGACTGGAATATGGACTGAGCTTTATAAGATAGAGGATAACTATCTGAAGCCTCTGCGAACTGGTCTGAACATGTCCAAAGCACATTATGAGGCAGAACTGAAGAGCACAAAAGAAAATAAAAGGCTGACTTCTAAAGGTAAGATTTGTGAAAACCTGATTTCACACTAACATTACATTTTAACATTACATAACATTTATTTGTGTGTAAAACCTGTATGTAAAGCATGAGTATAAGTGAGCACTTTAATTTAGCATAATTTAGAACAAAAAACACACATATATTTTAAAACCAGGCTTTTGGTGGTCTTAGAAACATAGATGTAATAGAAATACAGTATGTATTGTGAAAACATAAATCTCTGTCGATATATATTAATATTATAATGAATAAATTTGTATAGGATGTTAATAATAAGTCTTACAAGTAAAAGGACAAAGTAATACAGATTTTGTTATGTGAGCCTTTTATGCACATCAAGGACTCTTGTTTGCAAATATTATGGAGTGCAGTGACATTTATATAGCAGACTGCTGACCCATTTCGTGTTCAACAGATGCTACAACATCCATTTGTACAGTATCTGTTGGCAATGAGAAGCTACCAAACATGACACCCGAAATGCAGGTTCAGGTAAATTATTTTGTGCTTCAGTACAGTTAAACTAAGTTCACTGTTGTCATTTGACCTCAAGATGTTTTTTAAGACTTAAGGCTTTGTTTTACTTCAGGTTCTTCAATCAGCCCTCTTCACATTTGACTTGATAGAAAGTGTGTTGGCAAGAATCGAGGAGATTATTGAAGCTAAAGACAGACCCTTGCATTGAGATTAACAGGGCCAGGCCCTGATGTCAGAGACTGTATTACCCTCACAGCATCTTTCCTTGCAGTTTATGCCGTCATACCTCTTAAAAAACAGATCCCTCAAGAAACCTGAAGCCAATTAAAAAGGGAAAGCTTTCTGATAGCACCAGGTCTAGACTGTCAAACAATTGACATGATTAGCCTTAGACACATTGTTCACATTTGTATTTTACCATATCTGTCAACACTGGCCACAATCACTGTCCTTTTATAGATTAAGTATCCAGTTGCATGTTATAATAGTAATATTATGTCAGTGAGAAAACTTGAAAATGTTCTTTGTAACTAACTTTTTTTAATGACATTTTCAAAGATTTGATCACTCAGCTGATAGCATTTGTTTGTACATTTCAAAATACCAGTTTAGAAAATTTGATTGTTACAGGAATCTTGTTTTGACAATTGTGACATGTTAAATGTTGGATTATAATTTGCTGACAGTCTTGATATGTTTATCTTACATTATTTACATAAACACTGTTAACTATGCAAGAACATTGCAAGTTAAAGTTACAATTTACATTTGTTTAAACTGTTCATGGCTGCATTTTGTGCATTGTCCCTCTCTATGGAATCTGTTTATGGAATTTGCAAATACTTAATGGCATTGTTGTCTGATTTTTTTTTTTCATTTTTGCTACATGAAAGGATCCTGCAAGCTCTAAATAAATAATTTTTCCCAAACATGTTTTCGTTCTTTACTAGCATTTTTTTAAATAAGAAAAAATGGCATCAAAAACATTCTGGTACTGTTCAAAATAGGTAATTTATTTTATCTGTAAAAATATTTATGAGAGCTAGAATCCTCTAAGGAAACAAATTTTCTAAGGATAAACAATTACCTTAATGCAAATGTGATTCTAAAATGTATTGTAATATAGAAAAAAACAAACATATAAACTTTGTACAGCACACAGTAATGAAATAAATGTGATCCTGTGTAATATTCACAGATAATACAGATATAATACAATAACAAAAAAAAAAAAATCACAAATCAATGCCTCATGTCTTTGAAGAGCGGATGCTGCAGAGCCATAGAAGCTGTTATCCTTGTAACTGGGTTTAAATCTAAGAGTTTATCCAGGAGGTCATATACTTCATCAGGCACTTGATACCAGCCCAACTCCTGCAGCTCTGCTCTGCTTCTGAGTGAGCCTGAGCTAGAATGGCTTATGTGTGAATTTGTTGGGATGTCACATTTTCCGTCTGCTGGGTGATGCAAGACTTGGAACTCAGCAGGAATTGACCCAACTTCACATGATCGCAAACCTCTCAGAGTCTCACAGAGAATCCTCAGGTCCAGTCGAGGAAGCTCCTGACTGCACACTATGGATTTACCTGCATTTAGACGGAAATAAACCACATACAGCTTACAGCCCACTTTACAGCTTCAGGTTGTACTAAACTTGTAGAAATTTCTGCTGAACACCAACAAATATTTTTTTTGAAGAGTGCTTGTATCGAAACAGTTTCGGGACACAACTGATTTACATATTTTTTCCTACTATGGCAGTCAACAGTGCAACAGGTTCAGCAAATGATGACAATTAAAATTGTTTGGTTACATACTCCTTTAAAACGAGAAAAGAAATTAAGAGAAGAATCAATGTACAATATAGTAGTTCCTTTTAGCAACTGGATATATACAGATTGTAGACAAAAACATACCAAACGTTTTAGCTGCCTGTATTGTTTCTTTAGATCCTCGAATGCTCATTATCTGAGCGAAAGCAATCAGATCATCACTGGCTTTGAAGAATGGATACCTGCCACTCAGCAGTGACAGTAATATAACACCCGCTGACCACATGTCAATAGCTGCAGAGAGTCAGACAATATATTAAGATAACGTTTACAGCACAATGGTTATATGTTCTGGGAAAATATGTGCTGATAGAATGTATAGAGTACTGTATAGCTTGAATGTACTGAAAAAGAAATTCACAAGTCCATCACAAACTTTGTAGTGCATATGTTGATATTAAGAGTGAGTATCATTTATCTGGCAACCTAAGCAGGTTATTATCATAGGCTTCCAAACTGGAAATTTAACATCAAGAGCACCTGGGCTAAATAGCACACAAATAACAGTATATGATTATTATTAATGACTTCACCTGTTCCCTGACTTGGGCACTTGGTCAGAACTTCAGGAGCCCTAAATCCTGGGGTACCAGCCCGAGGAGCTACCTGCTGTTTCCTGTGAAAGAATACAAAGTTAGGTGCCTCACTGACCACACCAGGAAACCGAAACAATATTGCACCTACGAAAGAAGAGTGTACCTGGATAGACAGATGTTACAGACACGGTCAGTCATGTAGCAGCTGCAGGTGAGTGTGTGACTGACAACGGCTGGTTTGGGTTTTTGACCGCTCACTGTTTGACTCACAGGAGGGTCTTTCTGCCTCTGACCACTCAGTGGAGCTCTCGGTGGGACCAAACGGCGCTTTGAAGAAACCATCTTGCGTGGAACTACTTCCTCTTTGTTCGGCTTTAACAGCTGCCCCTGCAACGCAACACATGAACACATGAAGGTAATCTGACAATTAGTAAAGTTTATCAGACGCTGTGAGTGTGAAGGGAGAAGCTAACCTCAACTTTGTCAGCTGTGGGTTTGTGAGTGTTTGTGTTGTTTAAGTTTCTTTCCCCAAATACAGACCGTTCCAACAGTTCCTTTAAGAGGAGGGAAATACAATTTTGATTTTTTTGTATGCGCTTGCGATTGTTTTATTCTTATGATGCAACAAAACATGTTACCCAAAATTAAATGAGAATAGAAGTGGCAAAGTGACCATTTGACCCATAACCAATATATAACAGTAACATACAGTTAATTCATCCGTCAAACAAAGTGATTAGTGCAGAGACCTTGGTGAGTTTAATGCGTGAGGGTGGTAAGGATTTTTTAACTAGTGGTTTAATGCTGGTGTGGACAGCTGGATTTCTGTTGTTGGGTGGTAAAGGCACTAGTTTCTCTTTCCCAAGTGAATCCTTCACCATCCCTGAAGACCCTCCACCCTTATGGGCCTTCGATTTCACCACCTTTAGCAGCTCTATCTGTGTGTCTGGAGTGCCCTGCGCCAGACCGAAATCAACCAGAGCATACCTGAGAAAAGAGATTGAAAGAAATCAACTAGCTTCCATTAACTCAGAACTATTCTATAAATACTTGTGCCAATATCCTGTGTTGAGCAGTATTTTTAGAAGCAAAAGTACTTGATCTGACAAGCAAAGAAAGCATCATCTACTACTACGACTATTTTAAACAAAATCTTCTATTTCTGTTGTATATTACACATGCATTGGTTATTTTCTGAGTTCACATTAAATGAAACAACATGGAATGGTACAACAAAACCTTTTTCCTCACTTCAAGATCTAAGAGTCTAATTGGCTATTAAAATAGTAAAAAATTGTAATGCCCAGATTTTAACCCAAGTAATTATTATCTTATTAAACAGTGTTAACTGCTCATCTATCAGGAAGAGGTTATACTTATTACTACATGGATGTCAGATACATACTCCCTTGTCTGTCGATTGAACAGGAAATTGGTTGGTTTGATGTCCCGATGGATTATGCCAAATTTATGAATGTGCCTCAGAGCTTTGAAGAGGTGAAACATGTAATGTCTGACTTCCTCAAAAGTCAAGGAGCCAACAATGTCCTACAAGGAATAAAGAACTGGGTTATTTTATATCATCATCTTCACCATTTGGGTTGAAAGCAAAGGTAATACTGTTATTTACCACAATAGCCTGATGCTCCATGTATGGCATGACAAACACCACATGGTGATCTTTTCTAAAGCAGTAAGTGACCCCCATCACATTTTCTGTCCCTCTGTGGAGGATAACACACTGACACATCACTCTAAACCCAAGTTTTGCCATTTTAAATGGTCTTGATAAGACAGCAAAAAAAAAACACCACAATCACAATATATAGAAAAAAAATCATACACCCCTTTCATTGGGATCTCTGAAGTTATGTTAGCTTAAATGGTGAAGGAAGGGTCAAGGTTTGATTCCCAGGGAAAATACAAGGGAAAATACAAAATACACATACAAGTGGAAAAAAATGTCCATTGCACCACCACAAGTGACTAACGTTTAACTGTAAGCATATATGTAATGTTAAATGAGAGATTAAAGTGGTAATAAGATGCCTGCTCACCCAGCAACAGTCAGGCACTGAAGTTCAGCAGCTATGCGCATTGGGTGACTGGTGGGGATCAAATGTTTCAATGCAAACATCCTTCTCGAACCATCAGCCATCTGTGCTTCCGCCAAATACACTGAGCTAAAAGTACCTGTAAACACAACAACCTCCTCAACCATTCAGCAGAATGTAAATCATATTAAATCTGTCAGTGCAATGAGTTCAACTGCTGAGATTTCTACTTTATTTAGCTTTTCAATCAAAATATTTAAGTAGCATCAAATGCCATGGCGAACCTTCTCCAATTTTGTCTATGATACGAAACATTTGAGAAAGCTGTGGCAGGACTTTATACAGGTGTTCAATTTCCATCTCCACTTCCCCTGAAAGAAACAAACAGAATCACACAAGGTTCAGTTGTTAAAACTAGTTTTAATTTTGAGTATCATACATAAAATTTACTTTGACAGCCCAAATAAACGGTCACTTACTTGTAATGTTGTTTCTGCTCCTGTTTTTGTCAACACTTTGATGGCTGTTTCTCTGTACATTCTGTGTTGCTTCCATTTAATAATCTTGAGAACCACAAATGTGAGTGTTAGATGTCATTACATACAATAAGGGTTCTCTGAAAGCTCAAGAGGTTTAAGAATTAATTATGTCCGATTAAGCATAACAAACTGTTACTGTATAAAGATTTAAAACAACCTATGACCTGATATTTGACTGTAGTAAACAAAACAACATACCTTATTTATCTCTGTTCCGGCTTTCAACTATTATTTTGTTTGTAAAAAAATAAGAAAAACGCGTTGTGTATCTGATAAACAGCAGAAGAAAAACAATTCACATTCACAGTTTAGGACTAGATTAAAATACTTCAGGACTTTAAATGTTAAAGAGAAAGGCAGATAATTGAAGATAGACAGAAGTCCGTTTGTTTGTTTAGTTCGGGCTTCCAAGTTACCCGCTAAAATTGAGACACCGGTCACGTGATTACTGTGACCATTTGGTACATACACTTTCACAATTGTTGTATTCACCAATACATTTTTTAAACTGGGACGTACATTTAATAAATTTATGTTTGATAATATTAAAGTTATTTAATAAAATCCACTCCAATTTAATCTGAACAGTGACTGTTTTTGTGCCAATTTGTATTCTATCTCAACAGCGGGGCTTTTATTTTGAAAAAGCCACCTACTTTTTTCCGGTGTTAAAAACAAACGATAAGCCTTTCATACAATGTAGAACAACCGATTAAGTTTAAGATGGACCACACATAAAATTACCCAGTGCTGTATTGTACTAACTGGATTTTTAATTATGGATAAATTTGTTGTTCGCGTACCAAAGGCAGATAAGCTGAAACCGGAACCAAAACCAGAGAGGAATTACAAACAAGCAACGTTAGAGTCCTTGCGGGTAGGTTTTTTTGTATTTCTGAACTACACATTATTTCTCCTAAGGTTCTTATTGAAATGATTATATTTGTTTCAGAGAGTGGTTGTAATTGAAGATATTGAAAGGTACAAGGCAATCCTTGAACTTCCTGGCCAACCTAAAGAGAACATCTTAGAAGCCTTGAAAGAACTAGACAAGAAAGTGCCTTCTAAAGAAGTGCTGAAGAGTACTAAAATTGGTAAGATCTTTATGTTGTTCTCCACTGGTTGCAATCTATCCAATGAGTAATGCTTTCTATTTCTCACTATTGAAATTATATTTCTCCAGGGTATACAGTTAACAACCTACGTAAATACTCTGAAGATGCTGAAATCAAATCTCTTGCTGGGGAGGTATACACACACTGGAGGACCTTTATTGAGGAGCATGCAAACAAGCCCTCTATTGAAGTTCGCTGTGACAAACAGACTGAAGGCTTAAGGAACAATGCCAGGAAACTCCTTGCTGATGCCATAGAGCTGAAGGTACTGAAGATGTCTCTGTACAATATTAAAATTCCATATAGTATGATATAGCCCATGTTATTATATAGGAACATCATTATATTCTTAATTTTCCAGGTGGAACATGGACTTGTGGAGAACATTGAGAGGGAGGTGTTTCATCAGAGTTCTCGGCTTGTTAGTGGTGCATACAGACGGACTGTGAGGGCTCTTGTCTTTGCTCTAAAACACAAGCCTGAACTGAGAGCACAAGTCAAAGATAGTGCAATAGCAGTAAATAAGTTTGTGAGCAATCACAAAAGGAAACTGTAAAAAAAAAAACAGGACAATTCCAATCTTTAACTGCAACTAATTAGTTTTAGCCTTTTTTATTTTTTAAACATACAACAGTATGGTAATAAACGTTTGACTGTTACCTCTTTTTAAGTACAACATTTGCCTTTTTAAAACTTGGATTTCAAAATTTTCTCATCAATAGCTACACATTAAAAACGGTACAAAACTAAATTAATCATTTTAAAATGCAATGACTGGCACATGTATAGGAGCACCAACCACACAATAGCAGTTAACCTGAGGATGACAGCAAGAACGCTGATAAAGATGATGTCATGGTCTCTTGTGGTTCACTTTCTTCATCTTTATTCTGGGTGTTTGATTCCTGGGCCAGACAGGTTAGTTTATTGAGTCTGTTATGCTCCTCCACTGAGATTCTGGCCAGCACACTTCTCCTTATATTCCTGAATATTCTGCTGTTCCATCAATGTCTCTATCAGTTGGTGTCAGTATACAGTTCATGGTAAAGAGTTCAAAACGTGGTGATGGTTTGATGTTTCTGAAGATGATTACCTAACCTTAAATACCTCATCATATAAAGTATGTTTTTTTGTGTGCCGTGGTATTGCAAATTCATATCAATTAAAATGTTTAAATAAAATACATTCCCAGATACGTTTTCTCTGTTCTTTTGGGGCACAGCCTGCCTGAAGATCTGAATCTGATACCCTGTTCTTTTGCAGATTACATTGACCGGCAGGACTGACACAACAACATAACTACTAAACTCACAGTTAATTATAATCAATGAATGCAATGCATTTCCATCCAAAATTTTATTTCATCATTTAAAAAAATGTATCCATACAATACTGTGTGAGCCCTCACCTCCAAAATTGAATGCCTTAAAGGCATAGTTCAATGTCTGTGTTAGAAACAACCAATAGTTTTTGCCACACCTGTGACACAAGAGGGTATCTGTCTCACTTTCTCCATCATGTAAACTCACAGAGTCACAATCATTGTTTTTCTCATAATTAAATCATAAATTGTTGGAGTAGATGTTTCATATTGATAAGAGGAAGGAACAGGCATGTGACTGCATGAATTACAAGCAGCCTGCATGCTACTGATGGTTTATAGTTTAAACAAAAGTCTTTTTTAAGATTTATTTTAAATGATTCTGCTTAAATGAATATATTGCGTTTAACTTTAAGAAATTTTACTTGGGCACAGCTAGTTACTTGTAATGACTACTAGTCACCAGGTGGTGGAAATAAAGTGCAATATCGGTAAGTATTAGTCTTCAGAAGAAGACAGATGCGATACCCACGTGATACTTTCATGGCCGCCTCCTGAGTGCAAATGTCAATGATGAGCACCAGTTTTCTGTAGATTATCAACTCAATTTCTCTGTATTGTTGTAGATATTGTCAGTAAAATGTTTAACGTAACGGTGCAAAATATTAGGGCATCAACTCCCAAAATAACTCAAACATGCAAATCGAAAGACTGTCTCGGTTTTCTTAATATTAGCGCTCATGGATACCGCTGCTTGTCAACCAGCTCTTGCTTACATGGAAAGGCTGTTCCGAGGAAAAAACCTCGGGTGGTCCATGAAATAGCCGGATTGGAGCCGATCACCTATGCCGACAGAATGCACTTCGTTCCTGGACTGGCAAAGCCCAAGTTTCCTGAATGGGATCGTGGATGGAAGGAACCTTTTTACTATAAGTCACCAAAACTAGAAGACATGCCGCTGCACAAAGACAAGCCCTGCTACATATTTAATCAGAGGACTAATGTACTAGAAGGTATTTACAAATGTTAGATATCTTAATGAACGATGGGTGGGTGGGCATTTTTGTTAAAATATCTTGGTTCACCGGACCTTTCACGTTAAGTATAACTTGTTAACAGGTTTCAGTAAATATCCAAAGTAATTATTATTATTTAAAAATCTGTTTAATAGCTTTAATAGGTACTTTAGCTTGACCTTCCTTATATTTCTTAACACATTACCCTAATTTTATGAAACAATTGATTGGCACCATCTACTGCATGTAATAATATATAATTTGTGATTTGTGTTCTATTTCAAGGGATTCGACAAGCTCTGTGGCTCAGCAAGTCTGTCCTTATCAAAGGGTTACCTGCTCAGATTGTGACCCTGGCTGAAGATCCAGCCAATCAGATTGAGAATCAGGATGACAGGGTTCAGAACGCCATTAGGAACTCCAGACTGTGGGACACCACTGAACACCGACCGCCCAGAGAGAGATTCTGGTGGGTAACCTGACATCATCCCTGCTACAACTTCAGATCATTTGTGTGTCAAAGCGCACATAACTGAGAAAACAATATATACAGATGAAATATACAGATGATTGTTTTCATTATACTCGCCTCATTAAGAAAAATAATAGCATAATGGTGCAATAATAGTAGCGTTGCAGTAACAAATTTCTTAAAGTACTAAAACACATTTATTTTATTACATTTATTACATATTACATTTTATTACAAATGTCTTTAGAAATGTTACAAATACATTAAAAAATACTTTTTTGAAATTAAACTTTAGGAATTAGCCCAGCCTGACACCAATTGCTTGTTAATAACATAAAATTTTTCTCTATTTTTGTAAATTTCCATATTCAACTTAAAAGCAACTTTACTATTTACTAGTGTTGTCAACTCATTTTATTACATTGAATAACAAATAAAATATGGTTGTGAATGTGGTACATCAGGTGAAGTTACTAACATTTTTCCATTATTTGTGTTATTACTGAGATATATAAAAAATCTTGGTTTTCATAATTAATTTAGCAAAGCATACAAATAGAATACTATAACAAATACTGCATCCATCAGTGAAACACAGTATCAGTTCATTAACAATTTATCAACAATTGAAACCCACAGGGTATAATCAGAAGTACCAATACCACTATACAAGAAAAGAAAAGTCTAGTGGACACTGTAGTTTCTAAATCCAGATTAGGAGGATTAATATAATTGTGGATTATCACTCATATAAGTATAACATTTAATTATTTGGGAAACAATACCACAGTGCCACCATAAAAATGCAAGACTCTTTATGCAGTCTGCAGTTATAAAGAGACACGCACAGACCTCTCACCCTGCGTTTCATAATTGGCTCGACAGCTTCAATATGGAAGGTGGCATTTGGCCCGGGTCTTGTTCCTCTGATGGTGTGTTGAATTTAATGACGGTCATTAAACACAGGCCAGTCTGCCTCCCCAGCAGGGAGCAGCTTGGTAAAGCCTTTATTAATTAATTCTGCTCCTGGGAGGTCTGCCATTCATAAGAGCCTCTTTGATATCTCTCATCTCCCCAGTTAAAGTCTGCCCTTTGGTGGCTGTTTTATCTCCCATCTACTGCTGGCCCTTAACATTTTCCTTTTCACAAGAACCCGTCACACCACAAGCATGAAAAGGCCATATTGACGTGGACACAAAATTACATTACGCTTGGGAAAAGGGCCTTTGGTAAAAACGAATTGAGAATCTTCACCTCCTTGTATGTACGGTTGTTTTGAAATGGCTAAAAGAATAAGCAGGTGTTAAGATGTGTTTTATTATTTTTCTGTAGCCCTTCCCTCCTGCACAATCTGCTTCACCTGTGTGGTAGCCTGCAGGTGACTCATCCTAAACTAGCCAAGAGGATTCTTGCCGATAAATACAGTTTGGCAGCCACCTGGAGAAGAGGTGAGTATTTAATAGACCCAGTACTTGGACACCTAAGTCTCAATTTAAAAGCATGAGTTTCCCTACAGGGAGTTTTCTTTTCTGTCATTATTTGTAACTATTTGATCTCATGGCAATTTTGTTTATATAAAATTGAGCCACAGGTTTAGTACTAAATATTGCTTGTCTTTATTTAGAACACTTCATGTATAATTTAATAATTGTATAATATATAATTGTATATGTATAGTTTGATCATTTAAAAATCTTAGTGGAATGCTTTGCAAAACATCTGTAAAATAATAGCCACTTCATTATCCAGTGCAAAGACATTCATGTGTGTGTCTTAAGTAAGTTTTAAGTGTGGCTTAATGCTTATAGTGCGGCTTAAGTCCAACTACTTGTTTTGGTCACTGTATTTGCGTTTGTACAGGATGAGTGTTTGCGTTTGTACAGAAACAAGTGTTTGTTGTTAAGTTAAAGTCATCTCATTTCAGGGGAGGACGTGTTTCAGGTGAGGGGACAGAATGGACTGTTACTGAACAGTACGACCCCTTTGCCGGTGGTGGCTGGAGAGGAACAGATCCAGGGTACAGCTGATCATGTTCTGGAGACCTTCTACCCCATTGCTCCCACTATTGACCTTCAGTGCACACACGTTTACCAGGAGAAGAGTGACACAGGTCAGTTTTTCCCTACGGACTTAGCAGGTGTTCACACACTGACAGGGGTTTGTAGCTATATAGCACCTGTAAGTCATTCATCTGCAATGATTTTGTGATGCGATGTTTCAAAAGTGGAGCAGAGTTTAACTTTATGTAACTAAACAGTGATGTAATGTAACAGCTACCAATAGCAGTGCAGCTAGTCAAGTGCCTACTAGTGACCAGAAGCACAGTGACTTAATCACTGCCATCAAAATGTGTGATGCTATCATGCCTCATATGAAAACATGTTCACATTAAGATAGTAAAGCACTCACATAGTTAAGCATGTTATATTAAGTTATGCATGTTTCCCTGCCGCCAGGTTTCAGAGTGAACTATCCATTCCCTCATGCCCACACTCTCTTTGTAATGGAGATGGGCAACACCCCAAAACTCCTCCCTGAACAGCTCCGTGCTAAGATGGTAATGTTTGCCTTTGGAAACGCGCTGGCAAGAGCCCAAGCCATATATGGGGTAAGATCCTGTCCATGTTTAAAAGATATATCAATATGTCTATTAATGTAGAATATTAACATTACGTTTTCTTTGTTAGACTTGACAGATGCTTTTAATCAAAGCAAGTTTTGCAGTGTTTTACATTTACATTTATGCATTTGGCAGACGCTTTTATCCAACCAGACTTGAAGTAAATTCAATGTATTATGTACAAAAAAATTTAACATGTAACTTTTTTTTATCAATACTTACATTCCCTGGGATTGAACCCACAACCTTTGCTCTGCTAATGCAATTTTCTACCAGATGAGCTAGCAGGAAGGCTAGCAGGCCATGGATTTTATTTTTATGTGACTTGGTGTACTAGCAAATCTCAACATAAATAAGATTGGATATTTTAATTTAAAAATTACTAAAGCAGTGCACTCTTGTCCTGCAGAAGGAGCCCAGAGTCCTAGAGAAGCCCATTGTGGTTCAGAGTATGGCTACTAACGGGCGCCTGTTCCAGTTTGTGGTGTTCCAGCTCAACACCACTGACCTGCAGTCTGACACTGGAGTGAAGAATCTTGTATGGGTGGATGAGGACCAGCCTTTATATGAGTTTGCCAAAGTTCGGCCTCTTATCAAGAAGAAAGTTGTGCAGGTAATGACTGAAGCTTCATTAAATTTAACTAGGTCAAATGGGCTATTTGAATCTGCATTTAACCTCAATACCAAGTTATACTACAAAAGGTTATTATTGTACTATTATGTTAATATGTTAATAGTTGGCATAGCGTATTATGATTAACATTTAAAGCAATTGGCATAGCATATTTTGATATGCAGAAGCAGAAGTGAGCACTGAAATCTTTGGTTGTTTTGGAAAGTTCTAATAATCTGTTTGTGAAATTCATGAGGACAGTGTCAAGTTTGCTGTTTTGTGTGACGATGGTTGTTGGTTTGTTTACTGAACATGCTGTACTCCTTATTGTAGGTCCCTGCTGGTTTGTCAGGATATGAGCCTAACACCTTTAAGAAGTTCCTGGCACTCTATCTACATGGAGCAGCGTAAACAGCTCTAAGACCAAAACACCTTGACACTTATTTCAATACCCCACCTCTTATAAATGCTAAATAAATTAGAACCGTGAATAAAACTTTTGGTCATTGTAACCAGAGATCTCTGTTCCTTTGTATTCCTGTCTTTAGTTTTGAGAATTATTATGTCGAGCTTTAGTATTGTGATGAATTGTTTCTAGCAGTCATAACCAACATTGACAAACATTTATTTTGTACATGTTTATTTGCAGAAGGTTTAAGAAGACAGAAATAGGAGTGTTATTTTACAACATTCTGATTTAAACAGAAAAATAATTTAATCATAAAAATTACACAAGTCATTGTTGTTAATATTTCTCCTGTAGAACATAATAAACACATCAGAGGCTAAACAACATTATACATGTGTAACAGGTCAATTGTGGCTGTACGACTAACACATGGAAACAAACAGACTTTAAACATGTATATAGGCTGAATAAAAAAGTCCTTTGCATGTCTGTGGCACATGTGTGACTAAAATTAAACATTACAAGTCAAAACCAAGCCAATGGCTCAAAAGAAAATAAAATCAACATGCAAAATATCCAGAGTTCTGTGAGACCAAAAACATGGGGGAAATGGGAAAGATGTCTATTGCAATTACCCACAATGAAGCAGTAAATAGTCTGTCAGAATTCTATTCCAATAATTGTAAATACAGTGAACCTGTCCCTTTATTCACTTCAATTATACTTGAGCTGCCAGTTTCCTGTGCTACAGAGACATGAGGTTAGTCTGTACTGTAACCCCCTTCGCTCTCTACTTCCCCAAAACTTCCCCAATTACTTCAAAAGAAGGTCAGAGAGGTGAACCTTGAGTTAGAAATTGGCAAGTATTTGAACCTTCACGAAAAGATTTCCTATATACGTCTCTGCAATCTCATATCTGCTGTGGCTTTCATGGAAAGTGGAAAATGCTACAGCTTTCTGACTTGGTATCACTTTAGGTATCAGACCGGTCACAAAACACTTGAAAATGCTTCAGAAAGGCTTCAGCAGTGATGTAAAGCAATAAAAATAAATATAAAATAGTTACTTAGCTCACAGTCGGTTGTCTCTCCAAGCAGGCAATGAGAAAGGAAAGTAGTTTATTTTAGCCATCCTAAAAGTCTTACTGGTCCATATCTTGAAACCAGCTAACGCCAAAGCCTCTGTAAACAGTGTGGATGTGTCAGTTTGGAGATGTTACAGTGTGACTTGTGTTGAGGCTGTGATTAAAGTTTGGAGACCAGAAATCTTAGAAATTGTCTAATGAAATGTTACACAAACTGGTGACTGTCATCTCTCAAAACCTTTAATATATAGTATTTTGGTCTAAATGCACAGTTTAGATGTTTTCACAGTCCCTTCTGTTAGAGATCCACTCTTTAATACAACAATAAACAATTAATCTCTAGTCTTGTCCTGTGTGGGCTTCTTTATGGAAGCAGGGCAAAGCTACAGTATCTTCTGTCAGCTATTTTAGACTACATAATACAAAAATATGAAATCAAGTTGCTGTGTGGGTGGGGCTCCCATCCTAGACATGTTCTTCATGTTTAAATTCATCCTGCAGTTCTTGTCACTGATGTTGGTCGTGTTTCAATGAGGAGCATTCACCTCAACCAGAGATGGTTGAAGATTTGGTTCTTGCAGATGTAAGAAACTAAACATCAGCCTTTGCTCTGGTCCATGGTGGTGTGGTTGGTCCCTGGTCACAGTGACACCTGCATTTGGTGTCATTTGGTGATGCTGACACACAACTCACCCTCACACACTCATTGTCATTGTTGGTGAATACTGGAAAAAAGTAGTTCATTAAGACACAGTCAGCCTTAAAGTGACAGTTCTCTCTCAAAAAATATAATTTCTTCTTTCATGTTTTATAGAATAAACTCATACAGATTCATACACTCATACAGACTCATACACTCATACTGAAATGTATCCATGTTTTAACTATAAGTTTTTGGGTTTTATTTGTAGTTAAACCATACATAATAACTGCAAGTGCAGCATGGTCTAACCATGATAACTGAAGTTTAAGCATGATATTTCTAGTCTATAAAACTATGTTAATACAAATGTTAATCGATCAGCCAAAAACTAATTGTTACTACACTTTAAAATCACACTATAAAATACACTACACTATAAAATACTACGACTAGAATTGTCATTTTAGTGTAAACCATTCCTTTAAAATAGAAATAGTATTTAATTTTGTTATTTATTTCATATGTTATTTCAAAGCAATATGTTGTTGGTGCTTACATTTTCATTTTGGAAAGAGTGAAGAAAGCTTCCTCCCAGTTCACTGTCATCCCGGGGAGTTCCTGGTGGGTTACTCATGCCACTCAGATTATTAGGGGAATTCTAAAATATTAAATAAACACACATCACACAGTCCTTAATCTCAGTGGTACAAATCAGCCGTAGGTGTGTTCAGACATGAGCAGTCTTGTTTTGCTGGTTTTCACAGAATTTCAACAGAAATAACAGGTTTAAATAATAGCTTTAATTATACCTTTGGGAGTCCGTCCATGTCTCCTGAACCTGAAATTAAAGAGGAAATTAGTCAAAATTCAAGATAAATTGCAGAGCTGAAGATCAGATGGGATTTAATTTGTTGAACTTGGATGATAAAAAACTAATGATTCATATCATTTTGCAGTTGCCATGGTGAACTGAGTTTTACCTAATGAGCCATTCATGTGATGAGGCTCCAGTGCTCCCATTGGACCGTCTGACCCTGGGCCCATTGGAAACTACAGATACATACATAAGAAGAGAAAAATGTCAGGGTGCATGTGTGAGCCAAACAGAGATATCAGCTTCAGGATTATGAAAACACCAGCGTCTTACATTGGTTCTGTTTCCCCCAGGTGGTACTGAATTTATTAGTGTGTAGAGGTTCTCACCAGAGTTAGTGGAGTCTGTAAAGACATGGGGTACAGTTGTTTAAGTCATGATGATGGGGTCCAGAAGTTTAAGTTGCATTTTTCTAATTAGCTTAACATGTTTGATTACAGGATATATTTTTTCATACAGATTTTTGTTATAGATACAGTAAACAATGCACAGATACGTTGTCACATTTTTCGTTACATATATTTTCTTCATAGCAATTAAGTGAAAATGTGTTCCTCTTTTGCTAATGACTTGCTAATAACAACAAAAACGTCAGGCTAGTTTCCTCCTCCTATAATCAACAAACTCCCACATGCTGAAACTTGATGAGTTGACAATTCTATTTTTAATTTCTCTACATAGACACTTTACTCTGCCTGTCCATCAAAACAGCTTTATTTACAGATAAACATAAATATTTACAGATATTTATTTACAGACTTTCATGTAGAAATGAATAGCTATGGTTTCAGCAGCGGTGGGGAGAGATGTGAACAGCTCTTACCTGCTGGACTGGGCATGATGGGTGTTCCTGGAGGACAGCCACCACTTCCTCCTCCTTGAGGACCCTGTGGAAGCAGAGCAGAGGCGACTTGTTTATTAAACTTACATTAACTTACCACATTAAAACATACAACTTATCTATAAGCTCCTACCACATATGTTCCTGGGGATGATGAAGAGTATGGTATCTGTGACACATGTTTTTCACAATAAGTTTCAGATAAGTTTTTAAGCATTTCTTATTCTCTTGTTATGTTTACATGACACATGTGTTTAAAGTGAAGTTTCCTAGAATATCTTACTGTGTTTCCATTATTAGGATTAGGCCACGGTCTGCCCACTCCTGGTCCCCTGTAGAGAAGAACACAGTCAAGGCCTGTTTTTAACTTACAGTATCAAAAAACATCTCCAGTAAGATTAGACTGACTGACATGTTTAAGAAACTAAAAACAGGATAAAAAAACACGGGCAAGCAGTTCATTGTCGGTCTTGACTGCTCTGTACCTCTTATTCAAAAGCAATCAAATTGTTCAAGTGCCTTTTATTAAACTCTTCAAGTGTGGAAGCGAGATTTTTGATTCAAAGGATTTATTTCTAAAATGATTGCTCAGTCAACACTTGTCAACTATAATAAGACTATTTGACTATAATAAAAATCATATACAGCTCAGCTGAACATTCATCTTACTAATAAAAAATGTTTACCCAAAATAACACACAGTCTGTAAAGCTCCAAAATAGAACAATAAGCATAAAGTCCATACGATTTATGTGACGTTTGAATTATGTGTTTGAACTCTGTTTGGATGCAGCTTTAATGAAAATAAGGAATTGGTGAATGAATTGAATTGCTGACTAAAATTATACTGAACATAATGCTATATAGAAATCTTGAAATAAAACAAAATTTGGATGGGGTTATTTTTTATGTTTGGTGACTATAAACTATAAACCATGCCATTGGTGAAAATGTCTATTTGAAAATGTCTATTTTTATGATTCACAGAAAAATAAACCTGAAAATAACAGCACACAGGTTTGGTACAATATATAAATAAATTATATATTTTAGTAAACACCTTTGAGTGCAACCAAGATATTTAAACTGTTCAATAAACAAACCCAGACCACTGGCATGCTATTAAAATATGTGATGCTGTTAAAGTTTAAAGGAAAGTCTTACATGTTCACCCCTGGCATTCCAGGGCCCATTGAGTTTGGAGGCCTCATTCCTCCCCCATAGTTCTGTAATAACCAAGGGTCAGACTGATACCAAGCATCCCCAAAAACATGAAAAAACAGAAAATAGAAACAGTTAGTTTATAGGAGAAAATCAGAGCATTACTGTAATAAGACTCAGTCATGACAGCAAATGATCCAGACCTGTGGTCCTGGTCCCATTGGGCCCATTCCTCGAGGGGTATTCATTCTCTGCATGGGCACCATGTTTGGATGGCCTAAACAAATAATAACACCATTTTAAAATCCAGCAAATTTCAGTTTCTTCTTACTGATTGTTTTGTTATAAAAACTTGGTGTTCCGTTTGAAAATTAAAATTACATAACATTTTCAGTATTGTGTCAATGGTTATGTAGGTAGTTAATACTAAACAGCAGACAGAGCTGGAGAAATGTTAGCCCTAAGCACACTTGATCCCATTAACTTTTCTTACCTGTTGGTCGTGTAGGGTCCATCATATTTGGGGGTAGGGGCTGCCCACCGGGAGGCTAAAGATGCAACCAGGATAAAGTGATATCGTTGAATATGACTTGAATTATAAGTGAAATTAACAACCATAGAAAATGTTTCAAATGTGTTTCCCTGAAACACTTTTCAACATGACTTCTTAGTACCTACCGGGTTACCCATTCTGATGGGTGGCCGTGGTCCTCCAGCATAGCGAGGAGACATGAAGGGCTGGAGAACAAAACAAAGACATTCTGTTAAGAACAATCCCACAGTGCATTGCAACAACATGCGGCCAATACCAAAGCTAACAGAGACAGACAAAATGGAAGCATATTTTAGCAGAAGCACACAAGAATGTCAGGAGAAAACACAGGTGTGTAAATACTTATGATTACCTGTCCATGTGCTCCCATCATGTTAGAGTTAGGAGGTAGCTGAGCGTGAGGGGAGGGTTGGGAACCAGGTGGTCCCTGCAGAGAGGGCAGAGGGAGAAAAAAAGAGGTTGCCATAGTACCAGCAGTAGCCAGAGAAATGCCAAAAGACAAATGCAGGACTGGGGTGTCAGTTGCAGATACAAGCAAAAGGAGCAAATGTTTCATTGCGTGTTAGACTGAGCTGGATGAGAATATAATTCATAGAGGACATTATTTGAAACTCACATTATGTCCAGAGTAGAAAAGGCTAATTTAAAACCATCTGTTTAAAGTATAGGCTTAAGACATGTTTTTTTTAATGATTCTTGAATTTGATTGGTTGACAGATGTTCTAAGACCTGATATAACTGTACAGTAATAAAGTATTTTCAAGTTTGCTGAACCTATTCTGCTTTAGTTACATAGACTAGGCCTAGGCCAAATCCTTTTAAACTAGTAAAGGCACTATTTAAGCAAGATCTTTAATCTGATTTGTAAGAAGTGGTTGTTCTGTTAACCTGAAAAATAAACACATGATAGAGATGTGGTAATTATGGAATAAGCAGAACTATTAACTCTAGATTATAGAATTATTAACTTATTAAAACAATTCAATATTTGATCCCGTCTATTAGATACAGCATTAAATTCTGCAAAAATATGAAACAAATAATGACTGATTTGACTCCTGTCACCACTAGAGGGCAATCAGGTTTAACGATAGACCAGAAAGGTTTTTAACTTTTCCTGAACCCCCTGACGCACAGTTCAAGACTGGGAAAAACCAGTTCCATGTCCTACAGCTCTCAGAATCTGAGAATTTTCGCCTTTGTTTACCTCAAGGTCCTCAGAGGGTTATGGCACCATCTGGTCTGAGAAAGATTCTCCAAATGCTTTCCTCTGTAAGGTCATTATAAACATCCTATCAACCATAAATCTTTTCCAAGAACTCATTTAGATATTTTGATGAGTCATCTACTCTGAAAACTCCCTAGTGATGAACTGGTAACTCCAAAGCTGTAGGTGCAGCTTACCAACATATTTAACACTACTCAGCAGGGTAACAATAACCCCGGCTCTCACGGGTGAGCATAACCTTGTCTACCATTAGCAGCTAATGGTCGCAATCAAACTCATTCCCTGCAGACGCTGGGCTTGGCAGATGACCAGAGAACGTGGAATAATGGCTCCTCTGTGTGCACAGATTGCGAACCAATAGTATGTGGCTGTGCACCTGAGGGCCTCTGGTTAGATTGTGACTAATGGGTGAAGCCGAATGGTTAAAGGCTGAGGAGGAGGGAAACAGCAGTGACCCACCTGGAAGAATCCGGGGGGCATGGGGCCGCCTGGCATGCCATCACCTGGGGGCATGTTGCCTAGAACTGGACTAGGTGCAGATGCAGCACTCTGTTAAAAGAAAATACTCCACTGTAATACTAATACTGTAATAAGAAAATGCTAAAAATACTAAGTACATCTTTTAAAAAAAGTTAAAAGCTAAAATATCTAAATATAGTCCAAGTTCCAGATCTTTAAAATTCTGAGGTTCAGCTTTAGTTGTACACATAAGAGTTTATGTGTTCTCTATCTATATGTTTAATTCAAATACAGCTGCACAAAGTATCAACAAGTCAAGCCATCATTTTAGGATTCCCACTAATCTGATTTCATTCATTTGAAGAAATATATAGACAGGTCAGGGCCAATTAGAGAAAAGTCATGTAACTGAGGCTGTAACAAAACATATTTAGGAGAGATCAGCATCCACTAAGACAATGTCAACTGTGGTGAGTATTATGCGGTCATACATTTTTCCCACTTGCATAAATTCAAACTGTTTGTGCAGAAGAGCATTATATTTACACCAATTTGCAGAGCCTTCATAAAGCATATCTTAAATTCACTGAACAGGTTAATATCAGGAAATGTATAACAATGAATTGTGGTGAATGCACTACACTACTAGTTTATAGTTTGCTGGTCTATTATTTGTGGTATAATTGATTTCAATCATTTGACTTCTGTATGTGAGTTAGCAGTTCTTAGCCAAAATGAGCTGCAAACTGGACCATACGTTGGTCTTAAATGCCTGACACTACTTTAGCAGAAAGCCATCTGTCAAGCAGAGCTGCATTAATGTGGCATCATCCCGCATAAAGACAAATCATCTGCCGTCACTCCCCATCAATCTTTCATTAAGTGACCTCTAAAAGGATGAACATATAGTCAGTCTCTCAAGTTCAATCTCACATGCTGTTACAATCTGAGCTCAAGGTCAGCAGGTGAAAACTGATTACAGCAAAGGTCAGGATTTAAGGGACTAAAGACAGGTGAGGCGACATCTTATCCAGAAATCCCTCTAAGCAGATCATCTAGATACAGTCGCTCCCATTGGACAGTGGTGATGCAGGAAGATAATGCTAAACCACTTCAAAATAACATTCATATTGAATCATCTGTATCTGAATATACAAAGTACATTAGTCTCATGTTTGTGAGAACATAATCCATGAACATCCACTAGGAATCTCCATTTTAACTGTTAACAACAACCACAAATGGGCAATATTTTTAAGATATCTGAATTATTAAAATCTAAACACTTCATGCTTGCTGCGCTAGCAACAGTCTATAAACACTTCATAATCCTCTCAGATCACTGAATTAGGCCAGAGGGACATTATTTAAGGCACTTCTTTAACAGTTCAAATTAATCTTTGTCAAAACTGTTGCAACCTCTGTGACCAAACAGCACAAATAAAGATTAATGGTTGAGATGATCAAAGTCTGAAATAGTGCATAAAACATCAATAGGTTTTAGAAATGATGGATAAGGGTTTAGGCACAATACCCAAATCCAATAGGGATAAAATGAGACGGAATGTCTGTCATTGATGAGTCAGATTTACAAACTGGGAATTCAATATCCGACCACAATCAAGTTCTAAAAAGCAAAACACTCACAAAAGTGTTCTTCACAAAGTGACACAGAGATCCTAAATGTATCTGAAAGAAAAGTCATTGCTTAGACACAGAGAGAGGGAGAAAGATTTGATATAGAGCTGTCCCCCTAAACCTAATATTTTCTTAGTTCTATTATTTGAGTATTCTACAGTACACGCAGTCAAAAGTAATAATTATAAATGTGAACATTTTAGTCAGTGTAGGCTGCAGGGACATGACCTCTCAGTGCAGTGGATGTGCCTATAGAGAGAATTACATGTTAAGCATGATATTAATGTAGCTTGCACACTTCACATGAACGCTTGGATATGTGCCTAATAATAGCAATCATTTATCTAGGTTAACATTAACGTTAGAGTGGGTGGCCATGTAATGAATGTGGCCACCGTTAGGCTACTGGTTACATGTTTCCAAAGATAAGCCATGTGAGGTTGATAAATGATAGGCGAGTGATTGCCTGCAGCATTTGCATGCCATTTTTTGGACCATCCTTCACCCTCTTGAAATGATCCCACACTTTGGATGTGTGGGATCCTGCCTAATATAATTACACATTGGACCAGCCTTCATGGACTGCATGTCTTCAAGGATAAGTCCACCAAAAATGATATTTCGCCTATAAATTACTCACCCTCAAGGCATCATAGAAGATATGACTTTCTTCTTTCAGCCGAACACAATCTGAGTTATATTAAATGATATCCTGGCTTTTCACAGCTTTAAAATTGCAGTAAATGGTAGTCGTTATTTTAAAGCTCCAAAAAGCACATCCATTTATCATAGAAGTATTCCATACAATTGCAGGTGGTTAATAAATGCCTGATGAAGTAAAAAAAATACTTTGGGATTACAAGATGTACAACTGTTCTGAACGTATTTAGCAATCAAAACAGCATGTTTCAATGTACATATCAGTATAAATGACTACAACGAAAAAAGTGTCATGCAGGCTTAATGTCAATAATGCCAAATCTCATTGGTTCATGACTCACCATTTTTTGTTCAGTCTATTATCAGCAACTTAATTTAATATAACTCTGACTCTGTTTGGATAAAAGAAAAAATCATATCCTCCTAGGATACCTTGAGGGCGAGTAATTTATGTGCAAAACATCATTTTTGGGTGGACTTAACCTTTCATTAATTCATGTGCAGTTTTTCTGTGACCAACCAGCCTATTAAAATTTGGATGACTAAATTTAGCCTCTTCTCAATTAAACCCTGAAAGGGCCCTGCAGCACTTTAGAATTAAGGACTTTGTTTAAAAAGCCATTGATAGCAGATTTTACATTTTAGCATTTTACATTTTAGCAACTAGTTCAGATGTTCAACCACTACAGTTTACACCACAACTTAAACCTGCTTGGCAGAACATCTGCCTGTCAATCACATATTATTACTGAATGATGATTGGTTACAGAATGACAGCCAGAAAAGATGCTGACAGAAAATATCTCCTGAACAACTAAATGTACATTATTGATTTGTGCATCTTTATAATTAATGTACATAGAATTAAAGACATTGTGCCTAGTATTTCAAACACATTTCCTTTTGTATTATTTAAACCGTACAGTATTTCCTGACTAAATGAAATAAAAATCTGACCACAGCCTTAGCAATTCTTCTCCCCACGGTTGACAACCCACTTCCTGATCTCATTTATTAGCCCATCACAAAGCCCTGTGGGGATCTCGGGGCCCGCCCACCAGCACCACCATACGGTTTAAACCAAAAGCTAAAGCTTCATCCATTTCCTGCTTCTAGTCATTCCCACAGAGTACAGAGTGGTCCACTGAAGTGATACTTGCACAGCATGTACAGTGACCACCGCTGTGACAGTCATAATATTGCTTTTATTGTTGTGTTTAACAAGAACATCACATGCTCATGTTCTCCTCTCATCTGATATGAGTGTGATGAGGCTCAGGAACCACACATTAGATGCCACTTGAGACAGCAGACCGGCACCACGGATGCGGACAAAGCCACACTTCACATTCTGACATCATTAAATGAAAATCCCAGTCTTGCTCTGACCCCAGCACACAAAATGCATCTGTCTAGATGATTGTGAAAACTAATATATTCATTTGATCCTGGGCTGAGAGGTACTCATTCGTCTTGGTACGTGTATAGGATATTTGAAAAGATGCTTACTGAGCTACTGCTTATATTTGAAAAGATGCTTACTGTGGTGAGCTTACTCACCAACTTGATATCATTTACATAAAGAAAGGGATGGACATCATATAATGGACATGAAATACACCCATACCAACCATAATACCAGAAATATGAATTGATATGATCAATATATCAATGAACATGATCAATCAATCAATTAATCAATCAATCAATCAATCACATAATATATTATCTGTCAAACTACTAACTTAGTGAACAAAAGCAAACAGAAAAATAAATTCCACTATGGCAAAATACAGACTATGATAGAAATTTATATCATTAAGCAGGAAGTGACCAGTAGGAATTGACCAACCAAATTATTTTTCACAGAATGATCATTGGACTAATACAAAACTATCACATCGTACTCTAGTTCGAATCGTGTGATTGAGTGGATGTTCTTTTTGCATACAGCTTATCATGCAGTGCCCATTTAACAGTCAAAACACACTCACTGTCCTCCTACTGCCTGTCACTTGGTGGACAGGTGTTACTGGTTTCCTCATGTGCATGTTTACTTTCCACATGGCGTGTCAGGCAGCTCTATAGAGAAGCATCACACTCGTCTATCTCCTCAGAGTGAGATGAGTGCCATCTGCCTAGTGAAAATGTCATTCAAACATTCATACTGACCTCAACCCTGATATGATCCAATAGCCCACGGGTTAAATGAATGATTATCAAAAACTAAAAGCAAAGTAGGAGAGAAAAACTTGGTCCAACATTATGTGAGCTGTGCCCATAGGCTTACACTTTCCCATCAAATGATTACAAGTGCTAACAATTAAGCATTTTAAAGCTAGCTGTTGTATTTAGAAACAAGGTTACAGAGGGAGCTTCAGTTCATGTGAAATTAACAATTTGATATCATATATTAAAATGTTTTTAAATATTAAATATTTTTAAAGCTTTTGAATTCAACTTAACCAGCACCAAAGAAAGATATCTGTACATGTGTAAGAATACACCCATAAATTGCAGGGAAGCTTGTTTATTTTTAATGATTGCTGATTTGCATTGAGACAAGTGTTTACATTCCCTGTCAGTACAGAGCACTACTGCAGAAATCCATTATTCAGTGTCTCTTTATAAGTTATATGTAAATATATTCCAAGTGTCATCCACCCAAAATGCAACACTAACACTAGTTTTTCCTTTAAAGGATCTGTTTTAAGCATTTATTACAAAAACGAATTATGAGCAATCAACGGCCCTTTTTCTGGTCCTCTTTACTAGCGATGCTTATGTCATTGTCATGGCAACAGTTTGTTATGAAGGTTTTGTCACATAAAAAATCCACATGGCTCAAATATTCTACAATCTGACAAATGAACACTAAACACAGTAAAAAACCTAAACAAATATGGTGTGTTGAAAGTAGGCAATCCCATAATGCACCACGGTGATGTGTGCTGGTACATTTATGGATTATATTTAGAGTCACCTGTGTGATTCATAGAGTGTTCCAAAATCAAACACTTATGAGATTACATTTCCATTAGGACGCTCTGTATGTGTGCAGCAAGGCAGCAAACTCGGTTTTGGAACAGAGCTACTGGGTGCACCGGTTCTGATCTGTTGTTTTGTCTGAAGAAATGGGGGGAGGGAAGGAATAGAGAGAAGAAAAAGGAGAGGGCGAGAGACAGGTCCTAACCACAGCCTAAAGTAACACCTCCTGTCTGATGTCAGCAGTTCCCCTGGAGATTCATTAATGATTACCAGACACACATTGTCAGTGACTTTTGTGATACAACAGTCCTAAAAGAAGGAGGTTACATTAGGACATAAAGAGACCATAACAGCCCAGATCTTTAGAGGTGTGATATATGATACTATAAACTGTGGTATAGATTTCCGCCTCAGACAGATTTAAAGAAAAGCATCTGATCCAGTAATAATGCATCATCTCTGCAATTCTCAAGCCATTCAGACAGAATCAACAAACAGTGATTTCTGTCTATGAGCAGCACCAAGACCATTACTGTCAGAAGCAACTCCATCAGACCACTGAAATACTGAAAACTGATAGGCTTGCAGTTTAATGGCTATTGACAGCTGTTCCTTAGGGAGCCGGTGCTGGTGTACAGCAGCAGAGATCAGTCGACTTCAGGCAAGAAACTCTCTCCATCTGCTGCCTTCTCTAGTAGCTTCTCTTTCCTCCTCTTTTCCTCTCCTCTTTTCCCTCTGTTTCAGATCGTCCCCTCCCATAATCCTGTCTGTTTTAAAAGGGGCATCTGTTCAGGCACCCCGTGTGCCCTGGGGCTATATTCTGAATAGCACACTTCCATACTACAATTTATTTTGCATCACTTTTTATGCAAATATGCTAATTTTGTTTATGCATACAGTACTGGACTAACCTAACCAAAATGTATATAATAGATAACTAATTAAACACAAAACCATTTTTAATAGATAACTAGAGGTAATAATAGATTACCTCTAGATATATTGATACCTAGAGGTGACTGTTAAAATAATGTATCACACAGAATATACTATTATATATTTAAACTTTGACTTGAGTGAATCGTAGTGATTTTACTCATGGAAGACACATTATAATGGAATATATACCATGTGTTTAATTTTTAATGCCAGACAGAATCATCTTAAATGTATTAACACAACAATCAGAGTCAAGGGAAGCAATGTGTCATGGGCTAGAATGCTGGTTATTGATCTGAAACATCAGTGCTTGTTAATAAAAGGAAGTTATTTTAAAATTGTGGAATCTCTTTCTTCAATTATGTTATGCTTTATGAGTTGTTTAAATCTGAAATGTTTAGCACTAGACCATCTACAGCTTACCTGATACACACAAAATGATAAAAATCATCTCAACTGTAGAGCAAACAGGTAAAAGTGGAAAGGAGAATGTTGCGTGACAATCTACCACAGCTAAGAGGGTTCATGGTATGTTCCGCATGGAAATGAAAATGTTTTGGAAGATATTTGCTTTACACGCTAATTTTAGTTACTTTTAAGTATATTTTAACCAGGGTAAAAAATTGTTGTGTTTAATGTACAAAAACAACATAAACAAACATAAATAATGGCAAAACAACCATACATAAAACACAAAAAAAGATTCATTGGATGTATAAGCTGAACATAGGAAACACAAACAATAGGAAAAGGCTAAAAGGGAACATTCTCAAAATGTTGCCTAAATTTGTCTCAAAGTTATCAAAATGTTCTTGCAGTAACATTATTAGAACATTTTAAGGGTTAATATCATACTGTTAACCAAAAACATTATTCTTAACTTGTAGAAAACTAGATGTTTTAAATGTCCCTAGACCTTTCGCCTTAACTTAAACTTAAATGTTGTTTTTTTAACAAAAACATTCTAAAATTGTTAGCTGGGGAGAACCTGTAATGTTGGCTGCATTAATGCATTTTTAAAAATTGTTTTATTACCATAAATTGTTTTATTACCTTTTATTTCTTTGTCTTTAAATAGCAAGCAGTTCACACCAGTACCCCCACCAGACCCCCACCAACTCACTAATAATAGATCACAGTTCTTCAAAAAAAGAATCACTTTTGTTTTTTTTTCTGTGGGTGCAGAAACACCCTCAAAGTGTGAACGGACCTCAACGCTGCTGTAAGCATGACTGCTTTCACACTGCGTTCCTAAGGGATTCTGAAAATATCATTACCAGAACAGAACAGGCAAACACACACACTCACTGTACTCTGGGGGTTTGTACCGACGCCTTGACTGCATGCTGCTGCCATTCTCAGGGGGTTAGTTTGGTTAAAATGACGCAACTTACTTTACAACAAGTTGCTGACAGACAGTGTGGTCTAGCTATAAAAGATCTTTAGGAAACTCAATCTAGGTTCTCTGTCTAACTCCATCAATCAAATCCATGTTAGAGTCTTTGACGGCAACGTTGTCTTTGATAAGCTTGTAAACATGTTTCATCCCCAATAAATAATTCAGATGGAGGGTTCTGTGGTCCATGCACAACGTTTGACCTAAAGACTATTTTGAGTCATGGCAGATAGGCAGAGAGACTCTTAAGAGTTTCTGTATGGACTCAGAGGATGGGTAATTAGTCAGGCAGAGTGCTTTATGAGCTCACTGCTGCCCTTGTCCAATTGACCTCCATGATAAAAGCGCCATTACTGGCAATTAGGCCACAAGATGCAAAACAAGCATCTCTGGGAGGAGAATCTACAGACGGTTGTGTATGAAGCAATAGGCTTGATTCACGTAAACAAACAGTCAATGGAGTTTGATGAACTACTAAACAAGCGCTTTTTCTAATATAAAGGCATGTTTTAGCAGGTGGGTCCTATTAACATGTTAGTAATTTTTGCATGTTCCATTTTGCAAGGGAAATGTGATTCACATTTTCCTCAAAAACAAAAATTAAAAACCCAGTTTCACTTGTTGAATTTATAGTGATATATCCTCTAAAAACAGGCCTTGGTTTTTGTCTCTTACAATATATTTACTGTAAAACAAGGTAAATATACTAATTATGAATAACTGAGATTAATTATCATTCATATAGTGTTGGAATAGGTGCTGTTTTTGTCATTGAAGCCCATTAACAAATACAAGACAATGCTGGTGGTGGTGTTGTCACATTTCCATATGCAACCTTACCCTAGGCTGAACAAGAAAACCTGACAATATGAGGGAATTATGTTGTGGAAGTCTATAGAAATTTAAAAAACACAAAAATGATGATATAAATATTAGACTATGGATGTTTGGGAGCCGGTAGCAGTCAAACAGTAGAACTGTTTTTACTTTCAAATTCATAAAGAAATCTGTTAAGACACCATGCCTGTTAAGAGTAGGGGGAGGGGAGCGTCAACAGACACATGCAGGCAGACACAGGCAGTGTGCGCTTGAGGCAGACCACCCAGGTCACCTGCCACCTGGGTTGTTGTCATAGCAACCATATTCTTTCCAAACAACTACATTCAGGTAAGAGGATGAGAGGAGATGAATGGGCCGAAATGCCTTATGTGTCATGCTAATTAAGATGGTTCTGTGTTCCTTATTAAAGCACATATCTAGGTCCACGAATAGTATATCTTTTACATTTTTGTTTTTCTGCCCTAATTAGAAACCGAAACCAGAATTCTGTTATATAAGAGAATTAGAATAGATTTTAAATGGAATTAATGTGTGTTTAACAGAACCAAAACTATAAATTATTGTAGATTAAAGTAGAGATTTAGACCAATATAACAACCAGCCCATTTCTTGGGGTATATGGTAAATGTAAAGGTTTGTCAGCTGTTCCTGCATCAGTCTACCTGGTCAACAGGTAATGTTTCTTGCATGCTGTCACGCTAAAAAACATCCTATATAACACTGAGAGAAGCGGAATGTCTTTTGTTGCTGAACGTGGGTCAGGACCCAAATGCTTTCAGCCAGAGCAATATCATGAGGAATTCAGTCTGATCAGTAGCTGCTGGTCTTAAGCCTGGCCTCAAGAACACAGCGCTACATTCCAACCCCCTCAAAGATAGACCCCCCCAACTCCACCTAGCCGGCAAGAGCAACAGTCAACCAAATGAGAGACAGAGGATGAAGGAAAGAAAGGGAGCGAGGAAGGGAGGGAGAGAGAGAGAGAGAGAGAGAGAAAGAAAGGAAATTCCTGGAATAGCTCAAAAGTAAAGGGCTGCCTTTCTAAGCGCTCCTGTCATAGCGTGTCCACACAACCTATGTGCTTGTTATCAGCAGCCAAACTAATTAACCCACCCTCTCGTCTCTCTCGCTCTCTCATACACTCTCAAAGACAGATACGTGCTGCTCACCCCGAACTCATATATGAAAACACCAATGGCGGCCCTCGAAATTTTCCTGGCACTCATTTTGCTTTGTTTATCTGCAGCACACAGGAAAAAAGCCAAGGATTCAGCCAAGGCCCAGCACCCCTCCCCCATCCTCCACTGCTGCTCTCCCTCTGCCCTCCAAAACCTCCCTCTCTCTCTTTTACTTCCTTCCTGTATTCTCCACTCTCCTGCTACGCCAAGTTGTAAATGCACACTATGGTGTAAACCTTTCAGTAACTGTAAACAAATAATAAAAGCAGCAGATTTCCAACCAATAGGGGTCTGTAAATATTTTATTTATGGTTTCAAATAAATCCATAATGATGCTATTTTGTTCATTCATTTTAAAAATGAGTCTTGTGGACGCAGTAATCTAAAGTTTTAAACTAAATGGTTAATAAGGGTTGTGTAAACAGCAGGTCTCCCACCATTGGTTTGTTTAGACATTTTTGTCATGAAAGAGTTAAGTTCTACACAGCCATTACATTTCTGATGTCACAGCTAGAAAAGGACAGTAGGGAGTGTGTGCGTACTGGGGGTGCATTATGTTGGACATTTACTACTGGGTCAGAAACATACTTTACACAAGTATGCTAACGCAGAGACAAGTACACAAACTCAAACTCACTACTCAAATGGGCAACAGAGTTACTCTCTAATGTCTGTGTTATTTACAAAAGTGTCTATACATGTATAGATTATAACTATTCACTCAATTGCTTAGCAAGACATTTCATTCCCTGGGAATTACACTTACAACATTTTTTATTGCTAATGACATGCGTTACCTATTGAGCTCCAGAAACGTCAAGTGTCTCTAACCAGGAAACGAAATTAAATTACATTATGGTTACCGGGCAATCCTGACAGGAAGAATAGCTTATCAAACATAATACATATTGTCTTCATTAAAACTTAAAAATTGAGTTTGTGGACAGAATATTATTAGTTCAGTATGAAAAAAAATGAAGTCAATGGGAAGTCTCTGCCACAATAGAACATGATCACTTGAGTGTGCTTGTCTTTGCACATGTGGCCAGCTAGAACCCCGGAAGGTAGATAGAGATATTAGGTGTGACCTTGCATTGAATTCCTTGAACCTTTTACTGATCAAATCAATCAAAGTTAATATAATTACAGAATACACAGGGGACTAAACAGTCTTCCCAATTTCAACAGTCAATGAGGGAACATTGATTATCAAAGGTGTGAAGAAAACTGAGCAGTGAGAAGATTCAACAGTTAAATAATTCATTCACAACAAACACTTGCTTTTTTGAGATGTTGCTGATTTTACTTGCTCACTCAAAATCTGTCTGGTGTGACAAACATCCTCCCTGGTCTTTATTTAGATGTAACTTAACAGATGTCTGTGGTGTTCCTGGAATACAGCAGAAAAACGGACAGAAACCATATCCAGATATTTAATTGCTATCTATGTAAAATAATTGAATCATGTGCTCTCCCATAAAACGTCTGTGTTTTCTGCCTGGTTCCTGGTAGGTTTTATTTGTTCTTTTTTGCCCCAAAGGGAGGCTGGGCGGGTGTGACACACTTTCCTGCTGCGTCAGGGTTAAAATGCGAAAAAGCAAGAGAAGACCTCAATATTATCAGATCCTGTAAGCACCCCTCCCCCACCAACCACATCAACCACCATTTCAGGTTTTAAAGGGCCAGGTGGTTTAATGATAAGTGGCTGCTTTGTTTCAATGGCATAGAGATTAGAGATCTAATATTTAAACTGGTTAGGCTAAATACTAATGATATCTATGCTATGCATATGTGCCAAACTCTACATGTATGCAAGAGTAGGGACACAATGTACAGTCTGAACAATAAGGATGATCTGACAGCCCCAGAGCCAGTGTGAGAGTTTGAGGCCAGCTGATAGAACGTCACAGGACGTTTTGCAATGTCACATTATGTGTTATACATGCCTTGCCATGCAAATGTAAACATTTGGTTTTCTGTAATGTATTCAACACTGTTTTTGCGAATATTGCTATTTTTGATTCATTTACATTTTGAATAAATTAAACAAGTTAAAATCTATGCAGAATTTCTGTGGTGGGGTGAGTGAAGATACTGGAAAGTCAAGTAAAAACAGTGACTTACTTGCCAGCAGAAAAATTCTGTATTGTTGAGCCTTGAATAGCATTCCATAGAGATTCCTGCATTAAATTGTTATTCTATTGTTTTTGCACTAGAGTTTAAGGTATGCAAACTGACAGTGTGTCTGTTGCAGAGAGACCAAAGCTCCACAACTACAAAATAAATCCTTACAGCTTACTCAACTTAATCCTGTCTAAGAACATGTACAGCATTTTAAAACTCTGGGATTTGAGGAGATTTCTGTAAGACTGGTTTCTGTTTCAAATAACAGAAGTTTTTTCTCATGTATGACCTTTTGACCCTAACCCACTGTGGTGAATACATCAACGATCCATACCAAAATATTTGAATATCAAAATTTCCATAACAACATTTCCCACCGCATCCATATACAATTCAATCCATGTAACTTTCCATATAGTCACACATTCCCTAGAAATATCAAATGTGGTTTAAATTGACGTGACAAAATATCCAGAATTCAGAATATCCAGAAGTCCTTTTTAATGCTAGGTAGTGTAATTTCTTATATGCTCTGCACCTTTACTTTCTCATTCTAGAACAGTGAGTATTGGTAGCATGTTTAAAATAGCAATACACCAATATACTGTAGCATGTTATTGTTAATTCTACTGTATTTAGAGATTAAAGCCATATTTCCTGGGCATTATGCTTTTTACAATCTGTACAGTAATCTGTACTCAGAAAGCTCCCTTTTACTGTACACAGTACACCATCTTGCAAAAGATCACAATGACACTTAAGGTAAATGTGCAAACATGGAAAAGTACAATCTACATATTTTTTTAATATTTTTAAACTTTACTGGAATGCAAATAAACAACACTGACTCAAAACCAAAATAACATGAGCTCATAACTGTTATCAATAGCAAGTTTCACACCAAACAGGTACTTTTCATGCTTTTTAAATCAAGATCTGCAGGCGAAGAATAAATTTAGCATGAATTACTTACGTAGTCATGAAAGGCCTTTGCCTCACTGGAGTGATCACACGTGTCCCTTCTCTCAGGTGCTGCACAGTACAGGTCCCAAAACACACTGTAACATGAGCATTGTTCATAATGAAAGAAGACTGCTGTGTCACAATAGCTAGATTTTTTAACTGTAACTGTAATTAGGTACTAAAGACAATACATACAGTAAAACACATTGTAACATGAGCATTGTTCATAATGAAAGAAGATTGCTGTGTCACAACAGTTAGATTTACTGTAGTTGATGTAACTATAATCAAGTACAAAAGACAAAATGCATACAGTAAAACATACCATAACATAACAAAAGCCTGCTGTGTCACAATAGTTGGATTTACTAACTGTAATTATAATCAGATACTGAAGATGATACATACAGTATAACACACAAACAGGCAATTTATACCAGTCTGTACAAAGGTTTATATAACATATATTTATAGGTATTGTAAAGCTGTCTATTACATTTGAATCAACACATAGCATACATGACACAGAATGACTGTTACATTAAGAGAGCATACACACCACCACCACGAGTGAAGAAAGCCTGGTGGCTCCCCAAGGGTTATGTTCTTCTCCCATCTTATCTGAACATAACGAGAAAAATACAGACATTTTAACACTTCGCTGTTCAATCAACACAAGTACGTATCTATTCACATAAGATAAAGATGCATTATAAGACACACCTCAGATAAAAACGTCTGTGCAGACTTCTGAGCTCCCACGTGTAGCAAATATTCATAGACATACAATGCCAACCTGTAAGATACAACATTACTGAATATAACAGAATTGTTATGTTTCCTATCCAGCTAAAGAGTGCGATTTAGTCACAACTCTAATATCGTACAAACAAAGGGACAATAAAGCGATGAATCGCAATACATAAACTATAACTGGCGTTTGCGAACTGCTGCCAGAGAAATATTTGCCTCGTATAAAGTAAAAAAAAAAACACAATATAAAGGTAAATGAACTCTCTGCCGAGAACAAAACATTATAAATTGATGAAAACACACGAAATATTTTCTCAGCTATAGCATCACTGGTATATGTTGGACAATGAACATTTGTTATAAGCGACAACAAAATAATTACATTAAATCATCTGTGCGTGTGAATGAGCGTATAAAGGATCGGCGCTTACTTTTCCCGTGCTTGCCCGTCCGACGGCACCGCGGTCCCTTTACCTTTCGTAAACATGTCTCGCGCTGTATATAACTGCCAGCTTGAAGACGATGTGTTTCCTTATGTTCCAGCTGTCAACGTGCAGCCCGCCTCTGACCCCATCCGCTTCAACCGACCCTGTACACAGCCAGATCATGAACTGTGGGCGGGGACCTGAGGTGTATGATTGACAGATTTATAGTCCAATCAATGATTTCGACGTGCCCTTACGATCCCCCCTCATTTGCATAAAAGTTAAATCAATAAGAAAGCAACATCCTCTAAATTGATGGGTCGTACATTTTGGTCGATTGGTGGCTATGGGAAAATTGAGCTGAACAGTTTCATTTGATGTGATCATTTGATTTGTGCAAAGATTATGGGATTATACAGCGCTGTCAGTACCCAATTCATAAAATACTCATGCAGTTTACAAGATAAAACTATCTAGAGCAGTTGAAGCGGAATGCTTTGAAAGAATTTCTGCGCCACCTGTCGGGCAGAAAATGAACAACGCAGAGACAGGTGTCAACACTCGGAAGCGTTTGATCCTGTACTTAATGTAAACAATATTCATTCATTCATGGTTTCATTCTTGCTTGTGCAGCTACACAATTTCATACAAAGGAGACTTTAATTATGACATTTAAACATTATATATGGATATACACATATAATGTTTAATATAAATATTTAATTTAATAATATATATAATATCAATTATATACTGTATAATACGACGTTTTGGTAACGTTTTAAAAATAGGTAAACATGAGACGTGGGGCGGGGTCGTGAATACTGTAAACAGTAGCGTGCGAGGTAGTGACTTTTAGTAAGTCGTAGAGCTTCCGTGAACGGGCTTGCTGTGTTGTTAAAGTTATGCTGATCCTGTGAAAAAGGCTGCTGTTGTAACCAGACTTTTAAATCAGATTCCGGTAAGAGAGTCAATTGTACTTTGTTGTTTTTCGCCTATGCCACGTTTCAGCTTGATTCGTCGTTACTATGTATTTGAGCTGCAACAGTCATTCAAAACAGCCCATGTATTCATTCTGTTAAAAGGCTTTTTGCGTCACACATATGCATCTATATGCACATGCCTCTGTACTTGAACAGATTTTGTAAATGAAAACACGAGTGTCTAATTTAACATTTTTTAGGGTTTGCCGTTAAATAAAAGGGTGTGCATGTGAGTGTTTCTCGAGAGGCTAATGTAATGTTGCGCAACCATCATTAAGATCTTTACGCACTGGAAGTTCCGACCGAATAGTAACGTGTAATTACATGTTGTGGTACTTCCAGAGCTGTTCATGAACACTCTTGAACACAGTGTTATACCACGTTTAGTGTGCTGTGTACAGTTTAAACAAGTTCCATATATGCAGACTTCAAAATTATGTCAAATTCAAATTTCAGAGTAAAAGTGACATTTTAATGTAAATGTACTTTAGAGGACCAATATATTAATTAAATATATAATATAGAAAGTATACAAATAAATACATTGATTGATTATATATTAATAATATAAATATATATCCATATATAAATAATATAATCTATCGAATCTATATATCTATTAATATATAAGTATATTAATAGTGCTTCAACAGAAACGGTTCCATTTACATAACTTTGATACATAATATTTTTGGTTTGTAATATTAGTATTTAAGTGTTTTGGAAAGTCAGAGCCTCAACCCAGAAGCATGGCATCAGAGCCCTGTCTGAAGGACAACCTGCAGGACTTGACCTTAGAAGATAAAGAGCAGCACCACAACCCTGCAGAGGTAAAGATGAGCCAGATTGTGCTGCCCTGTCATGCCAACCACTGTGGGGAACTGAGTGTTGGACAACTGCTGAAATGGATGGACTGCACAGCATGTCTCTCTGGTGAGTTTACACAATGAATAAAGTGAAGCACATTTGAACGGCATTGTAAAAGCTCCAGAAGTTTGCTCAATAAGGTCTTGTGTGCTAGTATGATGCTAAAGATTTGTTTGCAGTGGCTAATCTAACTTGAAACAAACACTGAATGTTTGCATGACTGCCATAACCTTACCTTCACAAATGTGGAACAGCAAATAATTAATAGGATCACCCAACCACCCCAAAATCACCCAAAATAAAAATTCTTTATTGATTTTAATCAGTCAAAGTCTGTATGACATTTTGCTGCTGAGGAACACAAAAATTATATTTTATAAGTGCACACAACCAGTGAGACATCTCTCAAAATGTCCACAGAAGAAAAAAGTCACACAGGTTTGAAATGACAAGAAGGTGAGGTCTGTCTTTTTTCTAAATGGAAGAAAAAACATTTTGGGGTAATATGTCCCTTTAATTAATTGTTTTTGTAAATCACCTGCTATTTGTCAGTAGCAAAAAAGATTCTGTTATGTAACTTGAAGTCAATAGAGTAGATCTAAACAGACATGGTATTAGAGTTGTTTACATTACAAATACTTATTTTATCTGCTTAAATTGCAGCTGAGAGACATGCTGGATGCCCCTGTGTAACAGCATCAGTTGATGACATCTACTTCGAGCACACCATTGGGTAAATGAGAAATATCACTTTTATTTGAGATGATTACAGTCACATGTCTCTTTTGTAACACTTCCTAACCAGCATGTATTTTACCTTAGGGAGTACTGGCTGTTCTGTTTCATTATCTGCTTAATCTACTATTAGACAGAAAACTTAATTATTCTGCCAGAATGTGGGAATCTTAACTGTGATTAGTGAGGAGATTCAATCATTTTTGTTACACAGGTTTTTTGAATACTTGATTTTGATCGGTCAGTTGTACATTCTGTGGTCATATATTCCCAGGAAGAGGCATGCACTGACATGTAGCTGTGCTAATTTGATGCCTTTTGTATCACTGTTGGACCTCTATCTTCTCACATATTAAAATACTCAAATCAGTACTTCATGTTGATTTATTGGTAAGTTGCTGTATAATAATTGTTATTTTGCTTTTTCCATACACGACTACATGATGTTGATCTCATTTTGTTTCTCTGACTGCTTTTCTAAATTCTACTCTCACTGCCTTCCCAAAGCTTGACCAAGATGGATAATGTTATAAAATCTGACTGATTTAATGACATATTGACTGTATATTATTCATTATATATTTAATTTTACACTGTTACTCTTTTACTCTATTTTGTGTCAGTGTGGGACAAGTGGTCAACATCAAATCCAAAGTCAACAGAGCCTTCAACTCAAGTATGGAGGTAACAGCTAAAGTCACTTTGCAGCCAGTTTAAGGAGTATATTATACTATTAAATAGAAGTAACCTTTTCAATTAGATTTAATGAACTGTAATCAGTCAGAGTGAATCTACTAAGAAGCACTGAAACTTTGTATTGTGCCTGTATATGTATATGTTCTTTACCTCAAGACAGTTTCATCAGTATGATGGAAATTGACTCAGTATGTTGATGCTTATGTGAGGTGGGGATCAAGGTTAGCTGTGAGGACCTGTACAGTGGTCGTCATTCCAGAGTCTGTCAGGCTTTTGCCACATTTGTTGCCAGACGCACAGAGACAAGTAAGGTGAGAAAGTCTTGAGTTTAGCCTTCTCTGGTGTACAATAATATTAGTCATAAATGATATGACCAATTATTTCTCCAATTATTTCTACTAGACTAATTTTGGATATTTTGTTGAAACTTGACCTGCTTAAGAAAGTGACATTTAATTTCAGTTTAATGAATTTCTATATAGACAATGTATTTGTCTGAACTCCGAGTGCAGGTGCAATTGAAGCAGGTGGTTCCATGCACGCACAGAGAACAGGTGGAACACAGTTTAGCCGCTGAGAGGAGGAGAATGAGACTCATTCACCATGACATCATGCAAGACTTGCTCAACAATGAGACCTTCCAGAGAAGCATCAGTGAGGGTCAGTGGTGTAACATTGTGACATCGCACTTCCCCTTCAACCAAGTCTGTGCTTTTACATCTGCATTACACGGCCATAAATAATGGTATCTAGAAGTCTAGACCACTTCATTTCTCAACTTTGCATTTAAGAATAGGTTTTGTTTGTTGTGGTTGTGTTTGTATCAGGGGCAGACAGCCGTGATGAAGAGGAAGCTGTGGAGACAGAAAAGACTCGTGTGGAAAGTGTTGAGCTTGTACTTCCTCCTCACGCCAATCACCAGGTCAACACATTCGGAGGCCAGATTATGGCCTGGATGGAGAATGTGGCTACTATTGCAGCCAGGTGTGTGGCACAGATACAGCGAGAGCACATTTATACTGCAGTTAATCTTTAGCCTTTAGCCTTATCCTGCACTAGATCAGAGTTCAAGGTTTGTAATGTTGTTACAAAGTTGCAAAAGAAACTTCCATGATGAGTATGGTTACACTTATTTTGACAAACAATTACAAACTATAAAATATTATTATGTATTTTATTGCAATATGATATAATTTTGAATTTATTTCAACTTAATTTTATTTAATTTGAGCTGTGGAAAAACACCTTTGCTCAAAAATATTTATGTATTATTTAAAATATATATCCACTCCTATCCTTATATATTATATATCCTTATATATCCTTTTCTAATGGAAAAAGTGACTCACATACATTGAATATGAATATATCAACTTAATGTTTAAACAACTCTTCTTTATAGTCGTTTATGCAATGCGCATCCAACTTTGAGGGCTATAGACATGTTCTACTTCAGAGGTCCTTCTCAGGTTGGAGATCGCTTGATTCTGAAAGCCATTGTCAACAACACATTTAAGAACAGGTGGGTCCTTAAAGTAGCTGAGCACTACATCCAGTTTTTCTGACTACACAGTAATGCTCATAATGAACATGAATGTATCTCTGGTTTAACAGTATGGAGGTAGGTGTGTCTGCTGAAGCCTATCAAGGAGAGGAACCTCTGAGGCACATCAATAGTGCCTTCATGACATTTGAGGTGCTGGATGAAAAAGGAAGACCACGCCAACTGCCTCCCATAAAACCTGAACCGCAGGTGAGGAATCCGAATCTGGATACAGATTTTGTTCACAGTGTAAATGGTCAGGTTGACCATTTCCAACAAATAGTTTATTTCAATAATTTATTTATTTATATTTCCCATATAGAACTAACAGCTTTTTAAAAAACAAGTATTGAATGTATTGTATACCTTAAAGGAAAATAATGAAATCTGAAGAGTGCCACTCTGAATTTTTGACAGGAGGGAAAGAGGAGATACCAGGAGGCTCTTGCCAGGAAGAAGATTCGACTTGATAGGTTGCAAACTTATCTTAGCTTTTCTAAATCTCACAAAACAGTGCCTGTCAGACTAGCAGGCTGTAGCATCCACAGATGACCCACAGATGGCGTTGTCACTGTGCATCATTCCTACTAGGAAAAAGCTTAATAATATACATGGAATTATCAACAATACATGATACAATAATACAAATATACATACATGAAATAATAAATACATTGAATTATATTGAATTATTCAGGATCAATATTAAGTCATACTGTTTATTGTTCAGTTTCTGTCAAAACCATGACCATCATCTTGTCTTTGTGGCTGTTTAGGAGGTACATCATCTCGTGTAAGCAGACAGAGGTGCCACTGTCTGTGCCCTGGGACCCCAGTAACCAGGTAAACTTTTAGTTTATGCTAAGCATTTTAAGCTAAGCTATTGCTATACCAGTGCACTCCTGAAGGTCAAACAAAATTCACTTTCAAGAATATTACAGTCTTCCTTGTAAGTATTGATGATTCATGTTGTACAAAACAGTTTTTTGTCCAGTAAATGATTCTCTCTGGAATGATTATGAGTATTGTGATTGCAATATAAAATATGTGTACACAGGGAAGAAAACTGCATGTGAAAACTGCATGTCAAATGATTTCTTGAGATCCTCAAGAATATTTACCTTTAAAAAGTCTGGACATGTGGCACAAGAAAGTGTCACAAACAGCAGAACTCTCCTTATATTTTAATGAGGGTAGACAATACACCAGACAAGGCAAATTAAAAACAGTCACGATAAGCAGAATTACAAAATATGACATGGAAGAAATGTTTATACACTTGCTTGGACCTTGTGTTTTTTGTAAGAAAAAAAGCTTAGCTGAATGTTTACTGCTGCGTATAATCAAATGTGGTATTATGTTACCTTGATGATTTACATTGGCCAATACAGGCTGTTGCTACATTAAACAAATGAGTTATTTGCTCACATTGTTTACAGTATAGATTACAATGTGCAGTATCTCATCTTCGAGCCTGTTACAAATAGAACATGATTCCCACAGTGTTGTTTTATATACAGAATTGGATGATATTCATGTTTTCAGGTATATCTGAGCTACAACAATGTGTCTGCCCTGAAGATGCTTGCAGCCAAAAACAACTGGGTCCTCAGCTCAAAGAAAAACCATGTAAGTTCTGGTCTCCATATACCACACACATCACAGAGTTGACTCAGCTGATACTAACTGCATTGCTTTGCATTGGGCAGGTGAAGCTGTATACGGTGGAGGAGAATCAGAGCTTGTGTTTCAGGGTGGAGTCTGAGGTAGCTGTCTCAGCACAGCAAGCCTTTACCCTCCTCTCAGATCTCAGCCGCAGACATGAGTGGGACCAACACTATACGTAAGACATCTACTAAACATCTTTGTATGGCACATAATATGAATATGTTTTCATTATAAATATTAGTATTTTTATAAATATTAGTATACTCCATAATAAGTAATTATGGTGTATACCATGTCTACAACTATTATGTGTCAGCCTGTATAAATGGTATATGTTTCTATATAATTGAAAAATTGACTTATTTTTTGGTGTTTATATGATGTGTGTATGTGTGTGTTTTATAAAGTGTGTGTGTTTTATCATGTGTAGTCTGTGTGAGCTGCTCATCAGAGTGGATGAGGATGACTTCATTTATCGTGTTGTCACTCCCTCAGTCGGTGATGAAGGAAAAGTTCAGGACTTTATTTTACTAGCTTCTAGAAGACCTCCCTGTGATAGCGGGTGAGAACACTTAAAAAAAGGCCAGCTGTTGTACTTATTGCTGTACGAACCCCTTTTACTTTTACTATGTGACATTACAGGGTGAACAGTTAGACAAGAAAAGTGTACAATGTAACATGTCCATTTTGTGATTCAGTATTTTATGTTTGTAGGGATCCGTATGTTATTGCCTTACGATCAGTGTCTCTACCTACTCATCAACCTACGGAGGGCTTCAGCAGGGGTGAGGTGGTTTGCGCTGGCGTCACCATTTATGAGGTGTCAGAAAGGGTCTCAAAGGTAGGTCACAAAACCTAAAGAGGCTAATGTGTTTCATAAGCTGTCAAAATGTACCCAGAGCCCCACATTACTGCAGTGTCTGAAATGTTTCTAACTGTGCCCCTAGATTTCCTATTATAATCAGGCCAGTCCAGGAGTTCTGCCATACATCTCCACCGACATCGCAGGGCTCTCGTCCAGCTTCTACTCAACATTCTGTGCATGCAGCCGGTTCCTGCTGGAGAACAAAGTCAGTCCATCTGCATGAGTACCTCTGCTACATTGTTATCATGCACTGAGGGTTGAACACATTGTGACGCAGCTCAAATGCATGCTCTTAAAGGGACCCTGAACTACATTTTTAAACATTTTATTGTTTCACTAAAGCCCATAACAGAGCAAAAGAAACACACTTTTGATATGAATTCAATTAAGGAGTGGAACCTCTGAATTCAATTCAATGTGATTAGTGGAAAAGGTGCTGTAAAACAACACAATAAAAACAACAAATAGCACAACCAGTGAGGTGTAATTAACAAATGGCTCTTATGAGCCAAGTAATAACTCTTTAAACCCCTTTCAAATAAATCTTGAACTCTTTTGTATGAAAAGGTTTAACTACTAACTTGAGTTCGGAGCACTTAAAATTTTACTAATGCCTCAGTCACTTAGCCGCATACCTCAGGCACTCAGCTACATACCCAACTTGAAATAAACCAACGATTATTGTTTGTGTGTATTAAGCATAGAGATTTAAGAATAAATAAATACTGTTTTTTTATTTGCTTTTTATGACTGTAACATTATCAAAATGAATGTTAAATCACATTTCCAAAAGAAATAGGCTGTGTGGTACAATAAAGTGTATTGTACAATTATTATTTTTCTGAAGTACACTGAAATCATGATCTGGAATCTAAACAGTGGAACCTTAGGTTCCCATTTCTGTTTTTTTTCACTCTGTTTATGATTGGTTAACCTCTCTGCATGTGAAATGAGTAACACTGCTGACAAGCTGCAGGCTTCTGTAAGGTCTGTTTAATATGACACTGTCAGATTCTTGAATAACAGTTTAATAGGAAAACCTGTGTTACATTGACATGCTTCAGAATGTTTACAAAACCTTCAAGTACAAGAAAAAAATGCATTTTATGTACCTTTATTTAGATGTAATATATTGGTAAACAAATGTACAATAATAAAATGAATGAGGGTGTAAAAATGTTTTGTCTGTTATTTTAATACAACACATAAATAGTAAAGACTGACATTTAAGATGAAGAAAAGATTTATAGTTCATAAATAAACAATGTATGGATCTAAATATTCAGTTGTCAAGAAAATAATCACACAATAATTAAAATAATAATAATAAAAAAATAAAGATTTTAAGAAAATATTAAGAAACAATATAATGTAAATTTAATGTATGACTGTTTTTTAGTACAAATCAAGTTCGTAGACTACTTAAAACAGCACAGTAGTTAAAAAAATAACTTGATTGTACATTTAAAGCAATCTTACTTTACTACCGGTTTTGTAGTGAAGTCCATATTGTTATGCTGTAGACAGTCTTCCTATATGTTCTCTGTAAGTGTTAGGCATGTTGTAGAAGCTCCTCTGCCTGTTTCCTGCTCTGATAAACATTAAACTTGCAGCCCAAGCATTAAGGTGTCTCTTATCTGCCTGATGCTCCAGAGTAAGTGAGAAGCGTGGTTGAATATGCATAAGTCTCCTACATCCAGCCACAGACCTGTCAAGGGCCTCAGGCTGCAGCTGCAGGGAAACATCTTGCCAGGTCCCCTGGAAGAGCTTCACCATGTCATCCACCAGCTCTGGTGTGTAGCCTTGATCAAGAACCTCTCCAGGCCAACCTGGAGCCAGAGTCACATATGGATAGATTTGCTCAACAGACCTCAAGAACTCTTCTCCTGTCATGTAGCCCGGGGTATGGAAGACTCCATAGGCTAAGTCCATGTTGACCCAGGTGGGATGATGCAGAATATTCTTGTCATAGACTCTGCGGAGCAGTTCCAGTGAGGGGATGAGATGACTCTGAGACTTTATCCTTAAGTAAAGTCCCCATGGCTTTTTGGAGGCAAGAATCAGATCCAGGCAGTCCTGAAGAAGCAGTTCAGGGGAGGAACCCTGAACGACAGGAACATTTGGATGACCTATTCCAGATATAACTGGAATCACCAGCATTCCTCCATGACCGTCTGCAAAGCAATGTTTGCATCTATATTTATGAAGATCTTTGCCATTCTGTTTTTGTTAGTATTTCTGCTGTATCTAAATGTATAATGAAATAATACCGTTGAGCAGAGATATTAAAGAATCTCTGTGCGTAACAGTCTCCCACTGGATGTTAAGACCATCATAGTTTACAGGCCTGAAGAAATCAACTATGTCTCCTCCTGGATAGAATCTTCTGGGTCTGTTGCTTTGTTCTGAAGAAGGAAAAGGTCTGACTTAATTGATATATCACAACAGGTAAGGTGTAATATGCAAGACAGTGAGGTCACTTACTGACAGCTGCTTTGAACTGTGAAAGTACTGGCTCATAGATATCATAATAGATGCGCTGAGGGTTGCTATTGTCTCTGATGAAGAGGAGATCATTCACAGCAGGGTTCTCCTTCCCTTGCCAAAGGGTTAAACTGAACCTGAATCATACCCCAATACACAGTATAAACATAAAGCTAAGCTAAACATGTTTTGCCTAACATCACTCACCCTGATTATAAGGTGTTTTATGCAGTTGGTATTGTCTTTTGAGTGATTTTTATTATGTAAGGTGTTCTGAGTAACTGCTAGAGCTTTGCTAGGTGGTAGCTTCCAGACCAGGTTAAACAGGCCCATTTTGCTTGTTTTATCCACTAGGTGAAAATTACAATTCCCCTTGACAAACCACTTGAATTGAATTTACTAGTATATTTTGATCAAATGCATATGAGCCTTAGCAAACTACTAACTAAATATTCTAAATGCAATTAACAAGGAACTGTGTTTACCTTGAAGACTGACTGAGCAGCCAGCTCAGATGTGGCCACCCATTCTTGGCCATCAAAGCATGGACAGGAAAAGTGATCTTCTGAGGGAGGTGTCTTACAGTAGAGTACATCTGCTCCACCATGCTGCGAGTGTAGGTCACATTAGGAAGGATGGAAAGGTAAAGAACCTTCCATCCTGGGGAAATGGTGACATCAGGAAATATCTTCTGAATGAGGCCAAAAAATCTTATTATAAAAGTAAAAAAATGCATCATCACCATCTCAAATATACTGTACAATCCAAGCATTCTACAGAGCATTGTTTTTACAATATAATATCAAGAGTACTTCAAAGTAAATTTAATAATGTATAATTTAAATTTAGCAAAAGAGAAAGACACTATGCTCTTACTCAGTAGCATTGACAGCTGGCCAGAAGTTAGGGACATTAGGACCTGGAAGAATATCTGCATTTATCCACACTGGCCGGTTGATTCCTGTTTGGTTTTTCACTTTCAACAGCTCCAGTGAGGGCTCCACTGCATTAATACTCTTAAAATCCAGTTTTATCCCTAATTAGGATGATAACACCATTATTATTATTATTATTGAACTGGTGACATCATTATATGACATCAGAGGTTCTATCAGTCCATGATCTTCACCTTTCTTTGATTTTAGAACAGAATCCAGCCAGTCTTTTAAAGTATTGTCACTGTAGATGTCCGGTGGATGAGCCATGATGGGAATATTGGTTTCATTAGCTGTGTTATGGCCTTGAACGGTTACATCAGCCTCCAGGATCATAACATCACCTGTTATAAACCATTAAACAACATGACATTTAACAGAGATCTAAATGAATAATTTTCAAACGTATCACCTATGTAAGTTTATATCAGAGCATCTCTTAATAGCAGGGCAGATGCTTCTATGTTATGTAATAGTGATTGAATGGAACTCAACTTTGATCGATAGGTTATGATAAAACAGATCTAGATTTGAAACTGTGGTAGATACTGTTATCAATCTTACTGTTCAGGGCCTTGATCGTCTCAGATTTATTGTTGGCTGCATGATACCAGGTTGCATACAGACCATCTTTCTCCTTGATCTCTCCAGTTTGAAGAAGAAAGTCCAGCATATCTCCACCAGATGGGAAAGACTCCATGTTGACTGAAGTGTCTGGGATCACACACAAACAGTATGTCCAAATCACACAATGTTTAACTGAAGCATCAGAATTTAAGGTACCTCCACAGTTTGAATGGAAATGTTGACAAATCTTTAAAAACATAACACTTTCTCCAACTGCATTAAAACTGAATTGTAATTGTATCTTAGTGTTTTACAAATGATAATCAACATATTTTACAGATATATTTATTAAGCAATGCTCTAGTGACATAGTAACACGAATCATGTAGCGGCACTAAAGACCTTACCTGTTTTTCTGATCACAATGACTGAAGTTACAGCAATAAGGAGAAGAAGAACAACCAGACCAATAGCAACACATAACATGATGAACTGCTCTCTTGTACAGATCCCTAGTATTGTTTTTGGTTCCTTTCCATCTTCCTCTTCATTCTCCTCTTTGCTGTTGTTTTCTTCTCTATTTTCCATTGCTTTGCGATATCAGACCTCCTGATCTCACTGTTCTCACTTCTTTCTTTTCTTTGAGCGTCAGATTGTTCTACAGTAACAGTGTGTGTACAATGACTTAAAGTGTACAGGTGTACAGTGACTTAAAGTAGGCAGTTTTTTATCCTGGGGTCCAATCCAGTGCATTCCACTGCCTTTATCGGCACACCATAAAATAGTGTGAAATCACAATTGGACGCACTTTGGATTCTTGCCACGGAAAAATAGATGTAGCGGCTGTATTTTCTTTAGTTGAAAAAAGTGATCATTAACTGTGTGTGTACAGTAGACAACAAACGACTGGTGTTTATATGTAACAGATTCATACGACAATGTGCAAAGAGATTTTTCATACGTGTGGTTTAACAAACAGTACTTAACAAACAGTACCAAAAAATAAAGGTTACAGCTGCATTATGTATAAAACAAATATCTGCTTTAAACAAAAGAGGACTAAACACATAATTAAATAGGTGCAAAATGAACCCATTTGCACTGTCAGAAAGGAGTGATGTTATCTGATTTTCTTATCTAGTGCAGATTGAGGCCTGTTGGTTTTTTCAGGTAAGATGAGTCTTATCTTTCTCCTTGGTGACCCCTCAGCTGAGGATACATATTCCTGAATAACAGGTGCTGAAGAGTTCATTAGGTCCAAACTGCTGTCTGGATCAACAATGTTCTGTGGGTCAGTGGATTCACCTGAAGCATTTACAGGAAGTGCCAATCCTGGATTGTTGGTCTGCTGACTGTCAGTTGCATCTGGAGCCCCGGCATATGATGGGGCTATAAGACTGTTGTTTCCTGTTAAACTGAGTGTTTGTGGGAATGTTGGTGGCATAGAGCTTTGTAGGCTTTGGGCTTCAGTGCTACTGCTTAAGGCAGTCTCCAGCAGACCATCAGTGGGCAGAGTTTCCCCCTTTTCTGATTCATTTAGACCACCACTATTTGAACTTTCTTTGGTGATGTCATTAATATCCTTAGAATTTTTCTTTTCTTTTTTAGAGTGTTTAGCTTTTTGGGAATGTTTTTTTGCATGTTTTATTGGGGATGATGTATCATGGTCTACAGTATCTGCTTCCTCCTCTTCATCATTTTCTGAGTCATCAATGTCCTCCTTTGAGGTTCTGCTGCTTGTAAGTTCTCTTTTGTCCCTTTTGCGTCTTAGTTTTTCCTTCTTGCTTCTTTTCTGTCTTTTGTTTTCTTTATCCCTCTCTGGATCACCAGACTTGGGATGAACTTTGATTTTTTGAAGAGGGTTCAAATTTAATTTAACTTTCAGTGTCTTCTTGGCTTGCGTTTTGGTTTTGTGGGTTTTTAAATGCACCTGTGTGCTACTTTTAGTCTTAACTGATTTTGGTTTGCTCTTCTGCACAGATGTTTTAGAGTTTTTTATTGTAGCTGGTGGGGTGAAGACATGTTCCTCAGATCCAGCTAGATCAAAAGTAACACTCCTTTGAGAGGCTAACTTAAAACCCAGCTCACTGGCCTGACTCTCACCACATTTCCCAGTGTTGGACTTATAACCCAAGATGTCTTTGTATAGCATAGCGTCATACATTTTTTCTTCATTTTGAAATGCATTCTCTGAAGGATTTTGAAATGGAAAACTCTGGTTATTATGCCCAGCTTGCTTATATTCATAAGTCTGATGACAGTGCAGACAGCTGATGGTTCTATAGATTGGTTGGGTGCCAACATCCTGAGCCTGGTGCTTTAACAGTGAGCTATTTCCATGAGTTACTAACTCACTGTGCATTTGGTTTGTGGGTCTAAATGGGCCTCTCTGGAGGGCTGAGAAAGGATTACTGAGGGCCAGCTGTTGTATTCTGACAGCTGAGATGTCGTTTGAACCCCCACGATGTTGAGAAGAAAAATCCTGACTGCCCAGACTGTGGTTGCTCTGAATTACAGACCCCTTCTCACTGAATCTGTGAATACTTCCATCTGTAAAAAAGAGAGAAATATTATAGTAAAAGTGACAATGTGCAAAGTATTGCCTTCTAAGACTTTTAAAATTCTTGTCCCTATATTTAAGGCTTGGGTTTTTTGTTTTTTTGGGGGGGTACATTTTTCTTTTTTGTTTTACAAACTATTAGGTGAAATCTGTCTAATTGCTTAAAAAAAGTAATTACACACCTCTCCACCTATACCACCTTAACAATCTATACCACCATCACTTTAGAACAAATCACACACACCTAACAATAATAAGGATCCCCAAGAGTGATCAGTTATTAGCAGGCACTACTATTAAAACATGTTTGAAGAATGGTGTGCTAGTTTACCTTTGTTCCTTTTTTGCAACACAGAATGTTGATCATTCCCTTTACATTGGCGCCTAGCCACATAAGATGGCCAATCATCATAAGTGTCACGTTGTTCCCCCATGTGATTGGCTTTCTCCAGGACAATCTCTCTATTTTGCCTTTTTACTGGGGCTGTTGAGTTAAGGGCTGCTGAGTTACACTTGTGGCAGGTGAAATAATTCTCTGTTTCTTGCCCCATATGATAAGGGGACTCTTCTCTGTCCCAGGGCTGATGTGATTTGTAGTTGCTATTGTACAGAGCATGGCTCATAGATAGAGTATCTTTGCCTTCACAAAATTTCCAATGGGTTAATTCTGGGCTGGACATTTTCCCTTCCTCATCTTTATTTTCTCCCTCCATGAGTGTGGATTTCTTGCTGAGTTTGTGGTATACAATGGCAATTATTCCCAGGGTAATCCCAGCACCACCTGCAAATTTAACATCCAACATTACTTTTACAATCATGAAATTATCCATTTATTCTTTAAGATGATTATTGGTATAAAACTTTTGAATTAGTTACCCAAAAATGAAAACACAATAGCAATAGCAAGATTTCTAGTGTACTGTTGAGGACTGATACTCTGCTTAGCAACAATCTCCACTGTTATGTTCTTGTTTGATGGGACACAGTTAGCCTCAGTCAACTCCAGCACAGTCTGCACTGCTGGGTTATCTGTACTCACACACACCATCCTCTGCCCATTGTACAACACTTTGTCTGGAGCCTGAATGTAGCTATTAAGGAATGAGGCCAGTTCTTTCAACTCACAAGTGCAGTTCCAGCGGTTCAAATCAAGGTTTAGCACTGAGAGCCATGATAGATAGGAGAATGCATCAGGAGCAGTTCGTAAGTAGTTTCTGGATAGATCAAGGCTGCGGAGTCGAGTTAATCCACGGAAGCTGTTACGATCTAAGTACATAATGAGGTTGTCCGACAAGTCTAAAGTTTCCAGGTTCCTTAGGTCAGAGTTGGTAAAGGTGCTGGAGTTCAATCTGGTAAGGAGGTTCCCCTCTAACTGAAGGTTTTTTAAAGATCTTAAGTTCTGGAACCAGGAGCCATCAATGTCACTGAGATCATTGTTACCTAGCTGAAGTGTCTCCAGTTTGTGAAGCCATGAGAATGTGGAGCTGTCCAGGGATTGACTGGAGATGCGATTGTGGTCCAAAGACAGCGTTGTAAGGAAAGTGAGGTTGTGAAAAGCATTCTCCATGATGGTGGAAATGGCATTGTTGCTGAGGGCCAGAACACTCATGTTGGATAAATTTGAGAGGACCATGTTGTCCACAGAGTTAATGAGTCCATCAGTAAGCATCAAAGCCTTAGTGGTATCTGGTACATCTGAATATGGCAACAAAAACATCACACACACAACTCCATCTACAGCCCAAATTGTTTTAAAGGTATACTTACAATGTCTATGTATTTTCAGATATTTTTAAGCCATGCTGTTTGACCATATATTCATTGCATCTGATGGAGAGGTACAGTATATTGTACACTTACCAATGATCTTCAAGAGTTTATGGCAGATGATGACATCATCAGAACAAACCAAACAGGAAGAGGGGCAGAGTGAAGAGAGCTTGACTTGAGTAATGGTCATCATCAGTATAAGGTAGACACCTGAGATAAAGTAATGTTAACCTAATTAGTCTAATTAACACCATTTTTCACCAGCATGCACCATTTGTTATAATCTAACATTTAAAATTCTAGCACACATTGCTGTTTATGAGAGAATATATGAAGAATCAGATGTGAGAGTACGTACTTTTCATTGTTTGCCATTACAGTTGCATTGTGCTATATTTTGACTGCTAGGGTAGCTTATGTGATCCATGGTTTTCCATCAGCTTGGTTTACATCATCAACACTCTATCCTCAAAAGAAAATAAAATGCAACAGAAATGTTGTAGCCTGTCCACAAATATATAAAAGAATTATTTCATTCAGAACTCCTTCCCCTCAAGCTCTCCATCCCACAGTCACTGGCACATGCTCACATCACAGTTCTTCTATACAGCAGGTTACATTTTCTTGTTTTGGCAACTGCCACTGATGCAGAGCTCCTCGGACCTCTGTTGCCTGGAGACACTGACTGCCAGACAGAATTAGGAAGGTAAAGTTATAAAACATGCATGATCGTCCATCTGTTTTTTTCTGTGGAGTTGATTCTGCTCTTTCATGTTGTATTTAAAGCGTGAGGCTGCAGTTAAGCTACTTATTATTATAAAGAATATTATGGACTGACACCCCCCAGTCCCCATTTACTTTGATTACATGGCAAAATTAGACATCAGTATTTTTCAGAACATCCCTTTCAGAGAGAAAAAACAACATGAGGAAATATAAACAGAAGTTGTATTTTTGAAAGAACTGACTGTGCAGAACACAAAAGTTATTCTCTAAATAAACATACATACATCATCTACTTCCTTCACTTGTCTATGATTATATTAAAATTATGCTAGTGGTGAAATGTATGTTGGTGACATACAAACTAGTTTTGCTTACCAAACAAGATGACAAAGTGAACACTTCTATCCATAAGCTTGACTCGGAAAAACAAATGTTTATTATAAAAATGTTCTCCCAGTATTAGTGGGTGCCACTGGATGCCACTGTCCTAGAGTCACCCAGTGTACAGTATCTCATAGCTACAACATGGCTGTGTTCAGTTACGTGCAAATTGAGCATGCGTTAAACCTGTGTGTTACCTGATCCCTGAAACATGGTACAGTGTCCAGAACTGATACCTGACAGCCAAGAACACACAAGTTCAACTTACATTGTTTCATCCATCACACTACACAAGACAGACGAGGCTTAAAGTGACAGACAATTATACAGTTGAAAACAGAAAGAAAAATAAAGTGATTATAATATAGGGCTGCATTGATGCTTTAGACTTGTGAATGTCTTTCATAATAATTCCATAGATACATGATTGTAAATATATGCTACATTATGGAAGTTATTATATAAGTTCAAATAATATTAATATTATTTATTTGTCTATTTGCTATAATTTACTGCAAAAAATACTTGTTGTAGTTTAGTGTTTGATTTAAGTAGTATATCAAACATTTCTTGAAAATATACAGTATTTTGTAATATTGTACAATTTAAGAACAAATATGAACAAACACACTATTAACATACTTTGTCTGCACTATTGCATTTCCTATGGTTCAAACAGTCAGCCATTTCTGTCCCCAGAGGTACACTGAGGCAACAGTACACTGTGTATCCCTGTCACAGTGCCTGTAGGGAAGACTGAGAAAACATGTCAATCCATACAAAGAAAACAAGCCACACAGTGTGTTCAGTGTGAATGTGACAAAAGAAGCTGATAAATGAAATCCCAGCACCTGTAAGAGGTGAACCCCCTCCTCAACAGCTTCAGTCAAACCAGACATCTGACAGGGCAAGCTGTATGTCTCCACTGGGTTTATGCCACATGCACAGACCTGTATTAGAACATACAAGCAGAAATGTCTGTTTTCTGAGACACAGATCTTTGGAAAACAATTACATTTAAAACAAACTATTGTTATCCACATTTAGTTATCAAAAGTTAAAACGTTACCTGTTTCTGACCAGGACTTAGCACAAGCAGGCTTGACATTTTTTTAAACCAAAGGGTCTTTAAATTCGGACACTCCAATAGCTGTCATTCATTTCGATGTGGCCATGTTTAGCCGTGCAAATATAAACAGATTGTCAAGGCAGGCTAAACTTTGACTGCTGGTTCCTGCTTTGTAGCAAACAAAATTAAAATAATCGATATCTAAGCAGAACGTTTTCACACAGGTATTATGGTATATATTATATTTTAAGGGAGAACGTGCATGCGTTGTGTACCAGTTCTAAAGCAAACTGCAAGCTATAGAAGAGTGCGTTACAGTGTTCAAGTTCACCTTCCACGCAGGTTGCAAGTGATTCGCTTCTATCCGAAACGAGTTTTGGCCGTTTTGGGCTACCGTACCAGAAGTCTACCGAAAATATTAGTCAAAAAGCGTGAAACATGCGAAATCCTTCAGACAAACTTGCATGTCAGAATGAGAATCTGTACATCAAGTATTCAAAAGCAACGACGTCAGAAACTGAACGTCATACATTAATAGTCTTTAAGATGGAAGGCGCTACGTTTCTTCAATGAAAGAATCAATGTCTTAATAAGAGTGATTTCAGTGAGAAGGGGAGTGTAGATGATGACGTTACTCGTATCGTTTCATTTATTAACGATCATGATCAGTACAACAAGCTCCTGCTCCGGAAGGATCATCCTTTTGGACGGGGTAAGGCTGGAGAGGTTTTTCATGAAAAATCCACCCGTGATGCGTTGTAGAAAGTTTAAAATGAGTTTCCATTCTGGATACTAGCTTTTTGCAAATTATGTTATGCAAATGCAGAATTTACATTTAACTTTGAAGGTCTTTAAATAGAAAATTTTTTATACTAATAACAGCAAACGCAAATGCAGTCAGATGTGTTTAGATTGTGATTTTGTATGTACTGTGTGTGATGGTATGTCTGATGGACTAATGCATGTTTTGATATAGGTGCCTGATTGCTCTGATGTGCAAAAGCAAAACTGTTCCTGGGTATTTGTTACCCATTAGAAGTGCCAACCAGAGGATGTGGTGAGAAATACAGAGCACATTAAAGTTATTTTACAAATATTATTATATTTTTAATTGATAAAGATGTGTGCCTTTTTCAAAAGAGGTCAGGGGTTTGAAGATGTCTATTTGAGAAGCAACTTTTAATTTGAACCATTTGTTCTTCATATTCAGTGTAAACAGCTTGAAGATGCACAACTACTAGTGAGTGTCACATTTAATTAGAATGAAACTTTCCATGTAGGATGTTTATAAGGGACAAAGAATAACTTGATTTTCATGGGTTGTTCCTCAGCACACTGTTGCAATAATCTCTGGCTACAGGATTTCTGGCATAACTGTGGGAAAGAAAGGCAAGATAATTATGGTAAGATATTTCAGGAATATCTTTACCACACTGGCCTCTTTGTGTTGCAAGATGCATCAATGTTGTTGTATTTGAAATGTATTGGTTATACCTAGGCTGTGTGCAGCACACATTGGCTGGAGGTTCCTCTCAGCCACAGGGGAAACGTTCTTGTTAGTGAAGAATATATTGCTAACCCAGAAGATGGAAAAATAGAGAGGTATGCTTTCAGTCATAGTTATTTGTTACTTACATGATGTATGTCTATATACAGTAACACAAAAAGTCATACACCACTGATGAAAATGTTTTTTTATTCAACAGTAGAAATGGAATATTTAAATTTATTTAAATGCATATTTAAATACATATTATATTATAAATATGTATTTAACAGACAGACTTTCTTTGTTGCTTTTGCTTTATAGACAGCATGCACTTCAGCTGACATGGGCTCCACAAGTCCAAAATCAGTTTATTTATGTCATCCCAGCATTATTATGACAATTGTCTAAAGTGAAACATGTTAAATTGTCACAGATTTCTAGACTTTTTTTTAAGAGACCTAGTGTAGAATTTCAAGTATTTCTAACTATGTTTAGTTTTTTTCTTAAATTGAAAAAATCCTGTATTTTTCAATGTGGTCTTTTGAACACCACTGTATAAAATTAATACATTATTATTATGATAGTAGTGTCATATATGTTTTAAACAGCTTCAGTAAGAGCGTACAAGCTGCTGTTCAACCTAAAGAACGGAGATGTAGTTTACCAGAAGTGATGGACAAGAAACCCGTCTACAGGTGCAGGAGGGAATGTGTACAGGACACTCCTGAGGCAAACTGTGAAAGCCATAGTATCAAAGAACAAAATGAAACCAATGAAGATATTGATTGGGATCTTATGCTGTTATCATACAACAATCTCTCCCTTTCATCATCTGACCATCATTCTTGGGTTTTTAGCTCCAGATTTCTCAACAGAGCATTTATGTTTAATCAAGCAACCATTAACTTTAAAGTACTAGGGCCATTTAAACATGCTTCATTTTTTTGGAAAGTTGGAAGTAAACAGTGGAAATGAGAATAGTTTTTAATGACCAATGTTAACAAAACAGCCTCAAAAATACACTTCCTTTAGAAACCTTTTTGATAAGCAACTCTTGCTTCCTGAAAAGCTGTTTTTTATGTGCCTCATTATTTCACATGGCCTTGGTGAATCTGTTTTAGTTTAACATGCCATAACATCAAAAGCTTTTCTTTGTAATCCTTAATTTCTTTTTTCCTTGTGCAGAAGGAAGATGTTGTCCAGCTTTGCCTTGTACAGCAATTTAGAAATCAACCATGTTATTCATTTTTGGCAAGCCATTTGTCAGTCGTCATTGTAAAAATTCTGTGTGGTTTGGAGCCCATTTTCTCTGGATTAGATGGTATTACTGTCTAGGTCTATTCCTGCAACGGCTCATTTAGGTGACTTGCCTCATTAACAGGCCTGTCTCCGGCATGTGGATCTGCTTCATTCTGTATCTGATCTCTCAATTTCATCGACTTTTTATCAAAGACTTTTATGCTTTTCATAAAGACAGAATTTTATGCACGTATGAATGTGAGGTTGGGTATTTTAATTTTGAAATCATGTGATGGTTTATGAGTAGAATATCTTTCTGTAATTAATGTATTTGTTTGTATTGTTTTTTAAGACCTTTCTTGTCTACAAGTTACATTACTTTCTCATGTAAATTACAGCTGTCAGCACCACCACACCTCCCCAATTATTTTGCCAATATGTCCTTTTTTGTATAGTTCACTCTTTGACTGTTGACTTGGTTTTCAGTGTTTTCACTGTTTTAATTTGTCTTTTAGTTTATCCAGTTTTGTTTATTTTTAATACCTATTTTCAATACCTAAAATTAACAATACAGAGCTGTTAAAGTTAACTTTTATATTATAATTAAATATTTATTTTTTTATATTAGTTTCTGTATAGTTAAATTTAGTGATAGTGAAGGTGAGTTATAATAAGAATCTACAATACATCAAAATTGAAAAATTTGAATTGCTTTTTAGCTGATGAAAATATATGTTAATACTTTTTGTATAGTTTGATTTATTTCAGTTAAACATATTTTCACTTTGGTTTTGCTTTTGTTTTTCTGAGAGATTAAACACTGCCATCTGCTACTCCACATGTAAAAATCTCTCAACACATTGAGTCTATTAGTAATTTTAAGACATTTCCAAATAAAACAACATGAATGAGTGTTGTATGAGCGCTGATCTGTGGTCAGACTGATAGTGATTTATGTGAATGTGTACAGCAGTACACCAGTAGATGGGGTAAATGTACTTTAAAAGGCGCACGTAACTACGCTACTCGAACAGGACGTTATGTATGGATGTTACTTCACTGTTTATCTGCGCTTCAACAATTACTAGTATAGTTTTCGTTGGTTCCAGTTATTGAACGAAGAAAGAATATTCAAACTTGTATTACGTGCCAAATGCTGTATATGCCTAATGCTTTATTTAGGATCAGTCTCAGATTGCTCGATTCGATTTTACACATTGTACAGTTAAATAGTTTATTCAGATAGTATTTAGACCCCCTTAACTTTTTTTAATTTTATGTTGCAGCCTGAAACCACACAATTCCACAAATTTTCTTATTGATTTAAATTCAGTGTGCAAAAGTTAAAACAGTTTTAGAAATTTCTGTACATTTCTTTAAAAACACATTTATTTAAATGTCACATTTACATAAGTATTCAGAATGCAGTACTTATTTAAAGTACCTTTGACAGCAATTACAGCCTCGAGTTCTTTTTTGTATGACGCAACAAGCTTTGCACACCTGGATTTAGGGATTTTCTTTTCCATTCTTTGCAAATCCTCTCAAGTGCGGCCAGGTTGAATGGGGACCGTCGGTTGACAACCGTTTTCATGTCTTTCCAGAGATTTTAGGGCTCTGGCTGGGTCACTCTAGGACATTCGAGCTTTCCCTAAACAACTCCTGTGTTGTGAGGGGCCACTGTATTTAATACCTGTGAAACTTTGGGCCACTGTATTTAATAATTCTCAGTTTATTATAAAGTTTTATTATTTTACATTGTAGAATCTATTTTTTAATCGGCAAAATTTACAGCATCTAAAAAACTCAAATAAGAGTATATTGGATTTTATTGCAGTACCGTTAATACTTATTTTGGGGGTATATAACATTAATTTGATTAATCATTGGATGAAGAAAGTCACGGAAGTTAAACGCTTTAAAGACTTTTAAGGCTACAAAATTCTGTGTATCTCTAGCGAGTTTCAGACACGTGTACGCTTATTGTCACGCAGCTCTATTGTAACCTCTGCATCAAGAGTCGCATTCAGATCCAAGTTAACCACAAATGCACCTTTCGCCATCCAAATGTCTTCTAATGGTAATCTTAAAATAACATCAATTAGCCAGCTGAGAGACTGAGGAATGATTAGAAATCTCTCATAATTATTACGAGACATTAACGGTGAGGGGGAAGGAGGGGCGCTTGATTGGCAGGTTGAGTTGAAGGGGCATTAAAGTGAGTGAGAGGGTGTGCTGGCAGGGCACGAGGACCGCCGCAATCAGGGGTGAATTGGGGGCTTTTGTGGCTGCGTGATTGTCAAGTGGGCCATTTCTGCCTCTGATTAGACTCTCTCCCACCGCCGCTTGATTTGGCGGCTGTGCGTCCTCAGGTCTCCCTGCGCAATCACGCTGCCTCTTACTGTCACTCCAGGCCCGTTGATTTTACGAAGGGAAAAAGACACACACATGCCAGCTTAACTTCCGTGCCCTTCGCAACTAAACAGAGCTTTTTCATTCATTTATTGTATTTTTATGTGGGAAAGGTCAGCATTTATTGGGTATTTTTAAGATATAGCTTGATAATGGTTTCAGACCGACAGATGCGCTGTGAAGTGCGCCGATGATGAATAACCTGTAAAAGATTAAAGATTAAAAAACATATTCCACATGTATTTATTGTTTACATTTGCAACTTCATTAACAATACATTTAAACAAAGATCCTAAGATATATATTTTAGGTTAAAATGCACTGTGTATGTTTATGCACCTTGTAATCTTGTAATTTAATCTTTGATTTGAAAGCATTCACTTACATGCAAATAAAATAACAATAAAACATCCACAAAAGTAATGTTTATCATATCAAATTCCTTGATACACCTTAACTTTAAAAGGAAAATTACTTCTGTAGTAAAATGCTTAGGTTCACAATTAAAACATTCTTTTATATATATATGTGTGTGTGTGTGTAAATGTTTTTGCCTGCAATGGCTCTAAACAGTTCAGTAACTGGATAAATTGATCGTGATTGGTTTCTCTATAACAGGTTACTTATTTTAGACTTGCATCAGGAACTGTTGCAAGCCCAGTTCGAACATGCAATTGTGTCCACTGTTAGGCTACCATTTACTGGTACTCTCTTAAAAAAGATGGTGCCATGAAAGAACAATATTTGTCTGTATGGTTCCATAACGAACCATCTGTAGAATGTTTCTGTTTTTGAAAAGTGGATAAAGGTAAAAACTATAAAATGTAATAAAGAAATAAGTCTTTTAAGAACCTTTGACTAAATGTCTTGGGATTAAAAACGGTTCTTCTATGGCATCACTGTAAAAAAACCTTTCAAGAACCTTAATTTTTAAGATGAAGGTCCATTAGAAGGTCCATGTTGGAAGGTCCAATCTTGGTTCTAGATGGTCATGGTGGTCTTTTTCAAGCTAATGACCAACTTGAACCAGCAAATGGCCAGTTTGGATATATTAGAAATCATGCTTCCATTGTTCCAAAACACAGCTACCAGCCTAAACTGGATTTTCCAGCAGAGTCTTCCTACCCTTTTAGGAAGTACATTTCTTATTCCTGCTTAACAGCTGTGACATTCCTATATCGATTACATACGTAGACATGGTGGCCCTTTCCATCTTCCAACTTGCAGCACAATTGCCAATGGTAGAACACTATTAAAGTTATGTCTGAAATATGAGGTCCAAACAGAGAGGGTCCCATGAGAACTGAAATGATGAATTAGAACGCACAGATCTGGAAGATTAATTAGATTCTCTTTCATCTCAGGTACTCGATTACATTCAGAGAGCCCTGCGTGCTCCAGAAATTTTTGAGCAAGCAACTGTACTCCAACGGAAAGAAAAATAAACAGTTGCACACAGGGTACTGTATCATTATCACAACAAAGGCTGGAGGACGGAGCTTCTGAAATCTGAGGACAGAAACATCTGGAGCGCGTTAATCAACCGGTGAATGACGGATGAGTTTTATTCTGCCTAACGACAGATACAAGGCGGGCCTCTTAGATGATTGTGACGCATGATAATGACATCATCTGACTAAAGTGGGCCGTAATTGGGCCTTCAAATGCATTTCAGCACAAGGCCTGTCTAGAGGTTTGTGTCATGTTTAACTGAGCTCACTGATGTGGCAAAACAGGTTCCTGTTTTAATTCCCATGAAATCTTTCAGGTTGATGAAAACAGCTTTCTAATATAAAGATAAGCTTTTTTTTAAAACTGGCAGATGATGCTATTAAATGCTTCCTAAATAACTCAGACCACTTCCTGTTTAAATTCATGTAGAATTATTCCTTTCAATGTAAACAACATTTTTAATAGACTGGAATAAAATCAAACAAACTTCAAATGTTTTTTTGACTTTTAGTCCATGCTGGTTTTGAGCAAGTTTAAGCAAATTTTTAGTCATTTATTGTTGACTCATCTTCCACTTTAGATTTTTAGACTTCCACTAAAATGATAACATTCATCTCCCTAATAGTACCTGCAACTGATAGCAACTAGCAAATCACGATTCATGGTTGTGACATAAGCATATTGTCTGTACTTTAAAAAAATGATAAGCTCTACAAATAGCCTTTTTAAGAAAACACAAATGATTTAATTTAAAGCTTCCAGTGAAATCTTATTGAGGAAGAGCTAGCATACTGAACATTTCCTGTATTGTGCTATCTTACGTGGATTTGAACGCTCTCAATACTCATGTCTTGATGCATGTGATGAAATGTGTGCATGTGTGTGTCTGCTCTTCACAGTATCTGGTACCTGCAGCACCCCTTAGGGCCTATGGGGGTCAACCCCTCCCTTTACCCCTGTGATGGGTGGCGTGCTGCCTGCCGCTCGCTGGTGGGCCGGCTGTAATTTATGTGATCCCCTGTAATTTCCTGCTACTTTCTGAAGTGGTGGCAGGGCGGAGACAGCAGAGGAGGATGAAGGACCCTTCCCTGTTTGACCTCTGCAACTTCACGCATCAATCTGAAGGAAATAATTACACGGGAAGTAGAGAAATAAATGAAAGGAAAAAAGAGTGAAACAGAGCAGCAAGGACCGTAAACATCTCCTGACCTGGCCGGTTTCACTTTGGAAGTAGAGCACCCTAAAGAGGTCAAAGGTCAGGACAGCCATCCGTTGCGAATTAGTAAATGTATATTCACATTCAAACAAAGTGCATGTTATGACATTTATCAGAATAGGCTATAATACAGTCCAGGGCTAATTCTGAAGCAGCACACAAGGACTGACCTTATTATTAGTAGAATCTGTTTAAGTAACTTGCAAAAAATTAAGTTTAATTTAAAATATATTTTAAAATGATTAATCCAGTACAAAATATTTCAATACGGTAAAAAAAACCTCTGGACTCAAATAATGTACTAGTACTTACAATGATTATAAAATTGTGTTAACCACAAATGCTAAATTAAATAAATCATTTAAAATATTGTCTATAAAACAAGGAAAAATATGCTATACATTGTCAGGAAGGCTATTTGTTTTATCATAAATATTTGACAGGTCCACTTAAAGGCTCACATCAAATACACACTGTAAATCAGCTGTAGAAATTGAATTCAGATGAAAAAGCCAAATCTGTTTGAATAAATATGCTCTAAAGCTTGGATAAACCTTTATCCTCCAAAACAAACAGCTCAATCCAACAGAGAAATTCTCGAAAGATTAAGATGCTTACTTAAATTGTATACATATACTTAGTTCTTCAAACCATTCAATGGGATTCTTAAATGTATTCCTTTATAACATGCACATGTGATGGAGCTGGATGAATGGAATGCATTGTGAGCTAATCAAGTATGATTAGAATAGAGTTGAGAGATTGACTGGTGTTATACTGTACATACAAACAAGCTCTGCCATCAAGCCCTCATAAATTGCTAATGTATTCTTAATGTATTCTTAATCAGCAGTCTAACCACACTTTGATTTCATTTCACATTATGAAAATTGATTAGCAACAGAAAGTGGTCTGATCAGTATATCAGGGATGTACTTAAACAACACTAGATTTTAAAACATGCAGATTGCTTATTTTTTGCCACTTTGACTTTCGGCACTGACTTTTGCCTGTATCGAGAATCCGAAAAATTTTGAGAAATAGCGAAAAATTTCACTAACCTCTATCAATTTGCAGCCAGCAAACATGACCTATAAAGACTGCAAATTTGTGCATTGCAAGAAGTCACTGCATTTAATATTAAAAACTTTGCATAGATAGAAGTTTTTTTTAAATTATAAAAGCTGATCTAACTATTTATTTATTTATTGTTTTGTGCAATTCCAGCATCTAAAACTAAATTATTGACAGGAAGTGGTTTATCTTAACACTTCATCTGCATGTTGTGAAAGGAGAATTTAGCATCTCTAGTTTACCTAAGCTGTATGTCTTTAGACTGTGACAACAAACTGAAGTACTCATCAAATAAACACAGTGAGAACATGCAACCTCCATAAAGAAAAGACTCAGGCTCAGTCGGGACTCAAACCAACAAAGTTGTCTGTGCCACTGGGTCATTTTTAATTTAACTGCATGGTTATTACATTTAAATTGGAACACCAAAATATTATGCATTAAAAACTATGTATGGTAGTTATAATATTTAATAATATACCATTAAACATTAGCTATTAATGTCAATGCATGCATATGCATTTACTATATTGTTTTACTGATTTAAACAGCAATCCTCCTCTGAGGACTATTTAAAAAATTGCAGGGTATTCGATACATGTTGTAATAATACCACAAATTTCCTCCCACAGCTGTAAGCACTGCCCGCACCACCTCCATCACTAGATATAACAAAACATTGCTACAGTCCTGTGTTATTGCACCCAAGGCCAATCTGATTCCTCGTTGTTGGACATTTCAGTGGTTATCCTACATGAGAGCTGCATCAAAGAAGCCACAGCAGAGTGCCATGTTTTCAGATGGGGCCTGTGATAACAGCCATTCATCTTCATTGGCTGGAACAAGCCTCAGAGCGATCAAGGCACGCTAGCCCCTTTTATACCTTGTATCTGAGGGCAAGACTAAACGATATGGAAAATCCTTCATGTCAGTGCAGGTTTCTGAAAACAGCCTTCGGATTGTGTGGCACACCAGTCTCTCTGCAGTACTCGCGTGACATTGGTTGAGTGTGTGTGTTTGTGTGGAGGGGCTGTGTGAATTGTTTTACTGCTAAAATTGACTGTGCATAAACATGCCACTTAGGTGATGCCCTTGTGTCCTTTATATGATGCTTTAATGTAGGTGGTTTAATGTAGGTTTAGCACTCCAGCTTCTTGAGCATGTTTGTCTGCCTTTGTAAGAAACCAATGATTAAACTTCAGTTTTTTCATCCAGTAATTTGGATGGAGACCAGGGACAGCTGTGGTCAGCTTTCGCTTACATTATTAAAAACAGCAGCTTTGACATCTTGCAGATGGTAGAATGCTTTTGTTTTCCATTTAAAAAAAAGTCATTTATCTTTTAATAACATGAAGACAATTTGTATTTTTAGATGAACTATTGTTCATGTGCAAATATTTACACGGTGTACAAAGCTATATAAAACCTGTCATTTTATTTTTTATTTTACTTTTTGTGAAATGTCATTTTAAATGACATTCTCACATCTGCTTATTGTTGTTGCTCTATAAATGAACCGATACATCAAGACACTTTTTCTTTTAAAACATTCTGCAAGTGGCAACATCAAAATGTAATTCTTCCTCTAATCTTTCCAAAAAGGATTCTATTCTTGTAAACACTCCAAATGAAGAGTGTTGATGGGTGCAGAGTTTCAAAGCAGCGTTTTTGTTATTTCAGGACACTTGACAAAATCCTTTAAGAGGAAAAGAAAAAACTTGAACATGCATTAAGCACAGAAAGTGCTTTGACACATTTGTCATTGTGCAAACTTTAATCTTCTGCGATCCCCTTTTAGAAAGGCTTATTTGTTTATCATGTACTTCCATATCTGCAATTCTTTTCCTGCCAGTACCAAATAGAACTGTTACAAGTCTTTGATGTGGGCATAATTTGGCACAATTTCACCACTTTCCCCTCTTTAGTCAGGCTAACCTTTGACGTATCTTTTGACGTTCAGATATTTTTGAGACAGACATCTTCAGAAAAATGTTTTTGTATTTTTATCCTGTTTTACATTGGCTGGGTCCGAACAGTCCTCAAGCTACGCTTTCAGGCACGCAATTGGCGGAAATTGGTAAATAACAGGTGGTAAGTGATGGGCTATTTTTAGGCCGGTAAATGGTCTAAACAAACCAAAATAATAGGGTTAACATCCGGGTTAGTCACAAATATTGCTCCCAAGCTATGGACACAGAGACAAAAGGGTCAGTTAGCAGGGAGGGAGACTGAAACGCCATTCGGAAGTCTTTGTGTTTTCAGTCTTTTGTGTTTTTGAAGCTGTACAATGACTCACTTATCTGAGTAATAATTGATACCAGTCAGTTCAACATCATTGTTTGGCTGAGATGAAACTGATTTAATTTCTGACATAATTTTTCTTTGAAGTCCATAAATAGGGTGAAACACAGTTCAGCGTCAATTAAATTTTTTTTCCAAACCATCCAAGTGATAACAGCTTCATCACATTACCACACATGCTTGTGTGTGTGTTACTGTGAGACTTGTACTAATTCAAGTTCAATTTATTTATAGAGCGCTTTCACAATGGTACATTGTACCAAAGCAGCTGTACAATGATAAACAAAATATCAATGGATATTCAAAGTATGGTAACAAACTTGAAATGAAACAACTTTAAAGGAAAGACAGAACATGATTAATAAACACATACAATCATACACAGACAGATATGATAAAAAGTACAGATAAACAAACACATATGTACGGATATTTACTGAAGAACAGCTAATAAGTGGGATGACTATGCAATACCACAAGTACAGGTATTTTTCACCATTACCACTCCATTTCTTAATTACCCATAATTCCATGCACTATTCCATGACACTTTTAACTAAAGCAAGTTTTTGTAGCATATTTAATATTTTATTTATAAGAGTTTTAATCAGTATGCATGCACCCAGAGACTTGAACCTGTGACCTTGAAATAAAGAGCACCATTGCTCTACCAGTTATCAGGACAAAACACCTGCACAAATATGTGTTGTGTCTTATAACAATTACCCATTGAGTTAAATCCATCCTGTGGCATGATGGGATTGCATCTGGAGCAAAGGCTGAGAAGAATTATTGTTTATTAAAGGATCAATATGGAAACTGCTCCATTATGGCTCTTTTTCAGTCCCTAATCACCAGGAGAAGCTCACAGGCTCACTGGAGGAAGGCCCCTCTTCCGCTGATTGTCAATTTAAGGCTATTATTTGTTTGATGAGGCCCCCTGACATGATGCCTTGCTTCTGGACAATCAGGGCAGAGCTGGAGGCGGCAGGCAACACCACAGGGGACTGAAGCATCATTCTGATTGGGGCACCTTGGAGGAAGATGTGGTGTGAGACGCTGAGGAGTTTAATGGAATTCAAGAAACCATTACAGCAATTCAAAGAGCCTGAAAGTGTACTTAAATCAAAATACTTATAATAGTAGAAACATTTTAGAATAGACAAACAGACAGACAGACGGATTAGTTATGCTTTACTTTAGTAAACTTTCAAATTCAATTCAATTTAAACTTTCAAAGTATTCAGACCTACAGCACTGAAGAAACTGCCCAGCCCTGTCTGTTATATCTTAAGCAGTGAGAGGTTATGTTATGGAGGCTGAAACTGTCAGAGTTGTTGCTGTGTAAAACACTGATGAAGTGTGATGGGTGTGTGCATTTGACCCGTGCTGTGCTTAATCTAATGACAGGTGTGTGAGGTGCATGTGGGGTAAAGAAAGGAATTGTTGCGACTGTCTACCTGTGTGCTGTTTTGCTTCTGTGTGTGCTCACTATGCTGGCACACTTCATTTCTTCTGTAAGCATTTCAGCATGTATGCACACTTATACACACACATACACACAGGCTCTGACATGCCTTTGACACATGTTTTTCATTTTCCTTTAACTTTTGACACAATAAGTGTGAAATGTAACAGCAAACTACATTATGGGTTCAAAGGTCACACTGCAATGATCTGGGGATTTTTGGAAGAGGGTGTAAACAGAAATGATTACCAAGGAATGTTTTAATGCATATTAGTATGGGATACATTTTGTCTTTGTTCTTAATAGGTTCTAAATGAAATTAAATAGATTAATATGCATTAACCTGTATAAATCGCATGCCTTTTCAGACTTTCAGTATATAATGTCTAAAGAGCTACAAAATGTGCTCAGGTTTGCCAAAATACCAACGACTGCAATCATACATTTTACATAAATTTTACACAAGACTTCTTTATTACTTTCTTTCAAAGCCATTCAAACAAAAACAATTATTTGTAACTTATTGTGTCTGTTTTAATTTATGCTGAGCTACAGGAAAATAAGTTTTAACAATCAGAAAGATCATCAACCTGATCCTAACCTTTCTGTTAAGAACCTTTCTGTAAAGGGTAGCACCACAGTAGATTTTCAAGCATGTCTAATACCACAATTAGATCCTAATTTAACATGTCTAATGAGTACAGAATCCATCTAACCCATCATCTATGACCAGAGCTAATTTACTGTCATGCCAGTTACCACTGGTGTTTCTGTATTAGTTCAAATAATTAACAGCAATAACAATTAGCCCTAATGTTTATTGACAGGAGCCCTCAGACTTTAACCAGTTTAACCCAATGGGGCATGAAATGATTTTTTTTTGTGATGTAATTTACTCTCTATGTGGCTCATTGTCTAAAGGAAATTGTAACTAGCTGGAGAAATTTGCTGTTATCTGTCTCAATCTGTCAACACTTGCTACAGATGTAGTTTCATACAGGCACACACAAGACAACTCCTGACTCAGTCAGGCCTATCTGTGTGTTCTGAAAATAAGGGTTGTGTGTATGTTTGTGTGTATGTATAATCTGCAATCTGCTCATAACACAAAATACCTGGTGTATTGTTGTGGCTGCACTGGAGATCACGAGTGGAACAGTGAAGCCTCTGGGAACTGTTAAACTGAGTTTTTAGTTTTGCACTCAAGGTTTCGTATGAATGTAGCACGTACTGCAGCACTCTTTTTGACAACGGTTGCTGTTTGTGAGGCACAAGTCTGAAATTGTAAAAGTAATTCAGTGTTTTAATGTTATATCGACACTAGTGGTCAGGTTACATCCAGAGTTTTTTTTTTATCCTGTTGATGCTTGTAATAAAATGAATCTATTTTAAGTGTACGTCTCAGTTTGAACAGAAGGTGACAAAACCCCTGAGAGAAACGATTGCTTTCTGACACGCAAACAGTCAATTTAAAAACTGCTGCCACGTTCAGGCTGAGGCATGCCATCGTCTGTGAAAACTATTTTGACAGATGGTGGTTCATGATAAACGAGCCTAACTTTTTCATTGCAAGGTAAGTATTTCTCACAGCTCGTAGACGGTTTTGGCATAAACATCCCTTGTGTATTCATGGGATCCAGGATACGTCAAGTTGACACTTTTTGCTGCAGCACACATTGTTTCAGAAACGACATGTGTGGTCACTTTCACGACTATGTGGAATATCAAAGAAGTTAATGCAGCAGCTACTAAAAGTCCCATCGTGACAACTGCTCATGTATCATTATCATTTTGATGTTTGTGATTCTGTTCTGCTTGGCCCCTATTGTACAAACATTAATGACTAAAACTTTGTTTCACATTTTAGAATAATATTAAACTCCTCACAACTGTTGAATAACACAAACAGAACTTTTAACCAGTAGTGTACATGCGAGTTAGAAAGAAATTATGCTGACATGTGAATGGGTATTTTAAGAACTCCCACTGTGTCTGAAAGGCTTAGATTGTCTGGGCCAGTCCTTACCAGTTGTTTTTTAAGACAACTACAGGTCATAGCGGCAGCTACTTCTGGCTGTGAAACACTGGTACAGCAGCTCCTGGCTGGGCCAGAGTTAAAAAGTGGCCGGTCTGTTAGGAAAACACTGCGTGTGTAAAAAGGCTTCCTGCCGAGAGTTTAGGCACCATGTAATTTATGCTTAGCGCTAGCCAAGGAGTATTTTTTACTTAAAAACCACCTCTGTGGCACCACTTCACCCCAGAAACTGGCGGCTCTAATAGGAATATAACACGGGCTGTTTATTGGTGGTCAGGCTGGATCTGAAGATTGTTGTTCTGGACTTAAGGGAATGTATAAAGGCACAGGTCTGGATCTCTGGCGTGATGGTGGAGGGGTTGGGGTGGCATGGGGTGTGGGGGTGCATACACATGTCAGATGTCACCAGGGTTCTGAATGGAAGATCACCCCCACCACCCCCTTCCCCAAGCTGTTTATGTAGGCCTGGCAGGATTTCCTGCTACATGATGAAATAATTAGAGGCCCAGCGTGAGAGGGCATCACCATGCCTGAAGTCAGGAGGACCAATAGAAGGGGGAGGCCAAGCCGGATCATTTTGGTTCCTGAAAGATTGGTTTCCTCCTCTCAAAGCATATTTATGCTCCTTATTTATCTTTGGCTGCTGGTGTGATTTTTTAAATTTTTTTTAAGCCATTCACCCAGAAATGGTCATTCACTACGCCACTGACCCTGATCTTTATCATATACCCCCAGGAGGACAAATTTCTTGGCAGCTTAGTATTAAATTAGCCATAAATGCGGAAGGCACAAAGATTCTTGTCATTCGAATACAATATGTGCTTTAGGAATCACTGGGGACAGTTATAAAGATGAACCTTGTGTAACAGCTGTTTTTGAGGTAATTCTCTATGTATATATTTTTAAATGATCAAGATATTCCAAAAGCTACATTATTTGTATTAAATATTGTATTGTATTAAGTATTAAAATAAATTTGAATAAATAAACAAAAGCAACATGTTCAAACACAATGCACACTCTGCACTTTGTTTATAGAAAACACAATGCACTTTGTTTTTATAAATCCTTCAGGGTTGAATTCTTGTTGAATTTAAATTTGGGCAAGGGGCCATTTAATTGAAAATAATTGCC